>JAJONR010004160.1:0-61913 GCA_029582245.1 Solanum etuberosum
ATCCCAATTAATATGTCGGAACATGACACCCGATCCATTCAACATACCACAATCACAATTACAATGTACATTCTCATAATCATACAATCAAGTGTTGACAAACTTAATCACCACATAGTAAACATGACATGTACAAAATATATACACATATACCGGTTATCAATCAAGAACAACTTACAATTCCACATTCTCATTAACAAGTAAATATGACAATTCAATGGTCCTCTCATAGAACCCATACCCAAACTGTTAGTGTGCCGGAACGTGACACCCGATCCCAATTAGTGTGTTGGAACGTGACACCCGATCCAATGTATATGTCGGTACGTGACATCTGATCCCAATTAATATGTCGGAACATGACACCCGATCCATTCAACATACCACAATCACAATTACAATGTACATTCTCATAATCATACAATCAAGTGTTGACAAACTTAATCACCACATAGTAAACATGACATGTACAAAATATATACACATATACCGGTTATCAATCAAGAACAACTTACAATTCCACATTCTCATTAACAAGTAAATATGACAATTCAATGGTCCTCTCATAGAACCCATACCCAAACTGTTAGTGTGCCGGAACGTGACACCCGATCCCAATTAGTGTGTTGGAACGTGACACCCGATCCAATGTATATGTCGGTACGTGACATCTGATCCCAATTAATATGTCGGAACATGACACCCGATCCATTCAACATACCACAATCACAATTACAATGTACATTCTCATAATCATACAATCAAGTGTTGATTCATGGCATACAATCATTCATTCATACTCATTTGAATTAGGTGTGATCAATAGTGCAACATTCACATACATACACACATTACAATGAAGCATATACTAACGTACATCACACAAACATGAAATCAAACCATCACCTACCTCGAAACAAAGATTGAATCCCCCTAAGGCACTTGAATCTTCTCTTTTCGGGTTCTTTCCGCTTGTTCGTGGTCTAAGAATAATAATTTAATACAAGGATCAATAAACGAGGCCTAATTACCCGCATTACAATCAACATTATCAACCCTAGGCCAAACCCAAGATCCTAATACTCAATTTTAGGGCTTTTCCACCATTAGCTTCAGATCAAAACCCTTCCCCAATAATAATTACCCAAGAATCTAAGTTTTACGGATCAAAATATGGATTAGGGGAGTAAAATCCTTACCTTTAGCATTAGAAGAGGTGGAAACTGTCAAGAACTTGCCCTGGGTCGTTTCTTAGCTCTCAAGAATGAAAGTTGTAGAATAATAAGGTTTTTGAGGTTTAATTCTGACTTAAGTCGTGGCTGGCCTGCTACAACGGACCCCATCCCGCCACAGCGGACCCCGTCCCGCCACAACGGCCCCACCCTGGCAGGATAAATCCCACCCTGGCGGCTTGCGCGGAGATAGAACGTCGTATTTAGAGTTTCAAACCCCCATTTCTCAACACACCTTCAACCCATGACATTCAAAAACTACCCGTTCATGTTAAGATCAGTTTCGGAAGTTCTACTCGCCTGAATTCGATTGCGTAAAGTCGTACAGTTTCCTTAACGTCTTAGCATGTGATCAAAGTTATAATTAGATCTCTCATTCATTATCAGATTTTCCTAGACCTCACTGACTCTGATTTCATCCAAATCTGGACTAGGCCAGAAATTTCTAAGTTACTACCAAAAAGTTTTATGACCCCAATTCTTTTTCCATTGGCCTTTCCCTAACGACGGGATCAGGCCGTTACAACCACACCTGGAGGCTCTTATGATTGTAGAAACAGACGCCTCAGACATAGGGTACAGAGGCATACTTAAAAAAAAACTTTTTGTAGGATCCGCTGAACAATTAGTGAGATTCACTTCAGGAGTTTGGAATGATACTCAAAAAAATTATAGTACTCTTAAAAATAAAATTTTGGCTATAGTAATATGTATTACCAAATTTCAAGATGATTTAATAAATAAAGAATTTTCGTTAAGAGTCGACTGCAAAGCAGCCAAAGATGATTTGAAAAAGGATGTTAAAAATCTAGTTTCTAAATAAATATTTACCAGATGGCAAGCTTTATTATCCAGCTTTGATTTTGAAATAGAATTTATAAAAGGAGAAAATAATTCTCTCCCCGACTTTTTGACAAGAGAATTTTACAAGGAAATAATGAGACCAGGAGTACCGGGAATACGGCCCCCGAGGCTCCCACTACAGCCCTTCAAATCAGAAGATAAAATGAAAAAACCTTTTAAAGAGGGTGATAAAAAATTAGAGAATCGCTACTCAGTTCTGGCAGAATTTCCATCTCTACCAAAACCCAACTCCATATCATTAAATGAACCCATGACTAGTAAACTAAATCTTAAAGATAAACCCTCATCAACATGTATTTTTGTCCAAACAAAAGACTGTTATGAAATGAAGCCACCGGAAACATACTCACAGGCGGTGATTTCAACTACCCCGATAAAAAATAAGGAAAAAGCTACTCAGTCGGATAAAATGGATTTTCCAATTACAATTTTACAGTTACTGCCTATCGCGCTTGACAAGGAATATGAATTTTTTGGAGTACCAGACCTCCTGAAACCTTGTTACACCTATCAAAATTATGTGGAAACCGAAGATCCACTAAAAACCCGAAGGTATTATGAGTTTATATTAACAGATACTGATTCAGTGAAGATTGAGCATAAATTAGCAGATAACAATGATCCAGATAGTATTCAATTTTAAGATTTACAATTAAAAGAATATTAAGTCCTTTTGAGTGGTTTGTAGATCATCTACATACCCCCATTCCACTGTAACATCTTATCGACCCCGGATCTATAATTGGTATGATTACAAGACGGCTTGGTATAATTTTATGTATCTCAGGCCAAATACCCATATTTGGTTTGTTAAATATTCAGAAGATATGAAAAATGCAGTGATTCCCTGATGGTTTTATGAATGGTGGAGCCAGTTTGGAGGAAATAAACAGGTATTGTCACCACAGTTTTTAATACAGTTTGAAAAGTTTCAGGTAGAGAAAAATATCTCTACACTTCCGAAAAATATTAAATGGTGAAAGTTCTTTTTATCTAGAAGAATCTCTTATATTATTAGTTGGTCCTTCGATATTCATGAATTTAAAAGGATCAAGTATCTAAGTAAGACTATCAAAATTAAAGGATGGACTCCGAAAGATCACGACGACAAGTTAGTTGTCGGCTCTTCTTCACGAAGGAAATCCGATGTTTCAAAAGAAGAATTAAAAAGAAGGCTCGAAGAAGCCGTATCAAATCTCAGTAAAAATACCAATCATGAGAAGATAATGGAGTTATTATACACTGCATCCTCACATACTAGTAAGCAAACTAATGAGGATATGTATCATCTTCAATAAAGAGGAGAAAGTGCCAAGCATATGTTAACAATTAATATGTCAACAATTAAGCAAGCAGGTGGACCCTGCAGGAATAAAAATCCATGCCACAAAGTGACAAAGGTCCAAACAACAAGAAGATACATTTTTCAAGACCAATTTTCAGCAAGGATATACATGCAACAAATTCAACAAAAGCTATGTGTATGTATTTCCAGGTACGTGGCATATATTCTCAGCCACGTATAGTTATTATCACTTATGTGTAATAGTTAGTAGCTACGTGTAAAACGAATAGTGTGTATTAGTGTATGCACTCATGTAAAATGTATAGAAAAATAAGTTAGATTAGTCAGCACTTTTGAGGCCTATTTAAGGCTTTCAACTTGTATCAGTGGAGGGCATTCAAAATCTTACGACTTTGAAAACCACTCTACATTCTCCCTACACTTTCCCCACTTTTCCATTTCTCCCATCCATGTTCTCTGTGTTTTCCTTAATAAAAAGTTTAATGTAAGTATAGTTTCTATACTTATTTTTATTACATGTTTAAAATTTTAAAGTTTAAGTTTGTTTATTTTTTTCTTGTTCTTCTCTTTTCTTAAGTTTTGTTTTAAGTATTTGCTTGTTCTTGCTCCATTCCGTTACTCTGCCCAATTTTCCTTAGGATTTCGTTCCGGAACTCGGTCCGCCCCCTCCATTGGTATGGTTATGATTTGCTTCCATGAGCATGGTAACTCCTTTATTACTTATCATTTATCCTTAGGGGCTAAGGTAGTTTTCATTAATCTATAATATACTCTATATATTATGGATATTTCTCTAATATTAGCCTTACTATTTATATTTTTAGTTTTAACATTTAATGTTGTGTCTATTACGTTTGATCATTGATATCCTATTGAATAATTAGGATAACAATTAAAGTATAGCGGGCCACTGACAAGGTTACTTTGTAGTACTGCTAATAAAGAGTCATCAAAATTTAATAATTTATTGTCTCTTAAGAGAAGACATATGGGTACATCTAAACTCAATCTATATAATGGTTTAACTTCTACTTGGACAAGTCCTATATGAAGAAACTTATAATTTTTATTATACCTATTAATATCGTTAGCTGCTAATAATATAATAGTCTCAATATTTTTATTAATGGCAATAGTAGACTCAGAAGTCGGACCCTGATTTTAAGAAAAAATACTTAATTGCCTTAAGGGATTTAGTTCTTGATAAACTATCTGAATTTAAACAATCAATTAAATTTGAAACAACTTTATAAAGTATCTAGGCAGAATTATTACAAATAAAAGACTAAATAAATGATATTAAGCAGAGATTCAACAACCTAGAAATCGAAACAATAACTAATAAAATATTAAATGATCTACCACCTAATCAAGAACTAGAAATATATAAAACCGAACCAATGCAATCACATAAATGCACATATCCGAGGAGGAAACATCAACTCAAAGCTAAAGCATGTTCAAAACATCCTATCATGAAGTCTAAATGCACCTCATACTCAAATGCACATAAACATGTAGAAATCAATCAAGTTAACTCATTTTCTCAAAATTTAAGCTTATCATGAACATGCATAATGAGGAAATCATGGGAATATCTAAGACACATGACACCAAAAGAGCAAACCATGAGGTACTCAATACCTCACGCTAGAGTAGGGATTGAGGGAAAGAGATGAGGATAACGGGATATCATATCGGCCTCGGCCTCCCATGTAGCACCCTTAACTAATTGATTCCTCCAAAGAAATTTCAGAGAAGCAATTTCTTTATTTCTCAACTTCCTAACTTGCTGGTCTAAGATCTCAACCGAAACTTCCTCATAAGAAAGGCTATACTTTATGCAAAGACTCTCTAATGGAACTATAGATGTCGGATCACCAACACATTTCTTCAACAAAGAGACATGGAAAACTGAATGCATCGTTGCCAAGTCATTAGGCAAATCAAGTTCATAAGCAACTTTGCCAATTCGCTTCAAAATCTGATATGGGCCTCATAGCGGGACTAAGCTTTCCTTTCTTTCCAAATCTCATTACACCCGTCATTGGTGAAATTTTCAAATAGACCCAATCATTTACCTCAAATTCAAGATCTCTTCTTCTAACATCGGCATAGGACTTTTGTCGAGTTTGAGCCGTTTTCAGCCTTTCTCTAATAAGCCAAGCTTTCTCCATAGCCTCATGTACCGATTCAGGACCTATCAAAGCAACTTCACCCACTTCAAACCAACCTATAGGAGATCTACACCTCCTACCATATAGAGCCTTAAATGGCGCCATGCCAATACTTGAGTGATAGATATTGTTGTATGCAAACTCAATCAAAGGCAAGTGATCATCCCAGTTACCCTTGAAGTCAATTACACATGCTCTCAACATATCTTCCAAGGTTTGTATAGTACGCTCATCTTGCCTATTGGTTTGTGGATGAAAGGCCGTACTAAGCTTAACACGAGTATCAAGACCCTTTTGGAAAGATTTCCAAAACTGAAAAGTGAATTGGGTACCACGATCGGAGATAATGAACAAGGCACTCCATGCAACCTAACCATTTCCCTCAAATACAACTTAGCATAATCCTCTAACGAATAAAAAACTTTGACGGGAATGAAATGAGCTGACTTCGTCATTCGATCTACTATAACCCAAATCGAGTCATGTTGTCGCCGGGTGCGAGGTAAACCAACAATGAAGTCCATATTCAAGTTTTCCCACTTACAAGTAGGAATACTGATATCTTGGGACAAACCTCTCGGTTTCTGATGCTCAACTTTCACTTGTTGACAAATAGGACACTTAGCCACAAATTCCACAATATCCTTCTCATCCTATTCCACCCAATAGACCTCCCGCAAGTCACAGTACATCTTGGTGGCTCCCGGGTGAATGGAATATCGAGAACTATGCGCTTCTGATAAGATCTGATCTCTCAAGTCATCTACATTGGGAACACACAAACGACCTTGATAACAAAGCACACCATCTCCCCTTGGGAGAAAGCCTCTACAGACTTTTTAAGAACTGCTTCCTTCAATTCAACCTGAGTCGGATCAAGACCTTGCTTAGCTTTCACATCTACCACAAAAGATGATTCTGAACCATTTTGAAACATAACACCACCCTTGGTCTCAACTAACCGAGCACCCAACCGGGGCAATCTATTAACATCTCAAACCAACTCCTTTCTATCATCTTCGATATGAGAAACACTACCATCGATAATCGACTAAGAGCATCCGCCACCACATTTTCTTTGTTGGGGTGATAGAGAACACTCATGTCATAATCCTTTAATAATTCAAGCCACCTCAATTGGCGAAGATTTAAATCTTTTTTCTTAAACACCTATCGCAAACTCTTATGGTCGGTAAAGATATCGACATGAACACCATATAAGTAATGCCTCCAAATATTTAGAGCAAACACCACTGCCACTAGTTCCAGGTATTTGGTAGGATAATTATTTTCATGAATTTTAAGTTGCCTTGATGCATAGGCAATGAATTTCCCTTTTTATATAAGGACACACCCTAACCCAATTCTAGAAGCATTGGAATAAATAACAAACCTATCGGTTCATTCTGGTAGAGTCAACACCAGAGCGGAAGTAAGTTTATCTTCTAACTCTAGGAAAATATTCTCGCATGCTTCCGACCATATGAACTTAGCCTTATTTTGGGTCAATGCCGTCAATGGAGAGACAATCTAAGAAAACCCTTCCACAAACCTTCTATAGTAACCAGCCAAACCTAAGAAACTTCTAATGTCTGAAGGGGATAGAGGTCTAGGCCAACTCTTAACCACATCCGTCTTCTTAGGATCTACATCAATACACTTATTAGAGACAATATGACCAAGAAAAGCCACGGACCTTAGACAAAACTCGCATTTGCTAAACTTTGCAAGGAGTTGTTGGTCCTTTAGGACTTGCAACACAATCCTCAAATGATCGGTATGCTCGTCTTCACTCCTCGAATAGATAAATATATCATCAATGAATACAATCACAAACATATCAAGGTACTGTCTAAACACCCTATTCATCAAATCCTTAAATGCGGGCCGAAACATTAGTCAAGCCAAAGGACATGACCAAAAACTCATAATGACCATACCAAGTTTGAAAAGTTATCTTTAGAATGTCATCCTCCTTTACCCTCAGTTGGTGGTAACCCAACCGAAGGTCAATCTTAGAGAAGTAACTTGCCCCTTGAAGTTGGTCAAACAAATCATCTATTCTTGGGAGAGGATATTTGTTCTTAACGGTAACCTAGTTCAATTGCCGGTTGTCAATACACATACGCAGTGAACCATCTTTTTTTCAAACAAATAAAAAATGAAGCACCCCATGGAGAGATACTCAGTCGGATGAAACCCTTATCCAATAAATCTTTCAATTCCTTAAGTTCTGCCAGATCCATTCGGTAAGGAGGAATAGAGATAGGTTGCATATCTGGGAGAAGGTTAATACCAAAGTCTATTTCCCTTTCAGGAGAAATACCGAGTAAGTCATCGGAAAACACTTCCAGAAGCTCATTAACAACGGGGACCGACTCAAGAGTAGGGGTTTCAGATTTCACATCCCTCACCCCAACTAGATAGTATATGCAACCCTTATAAATCATCTTTCTAGCTTTAAAACAAGAAACAAAATGACTCTTAGGCATAGAATTTCCCCGTTTCAACTGTAGGATAGGTTCATTTGGAAATTGAAACTTGACTAACAGGTTCTACAATCGATAGAAGCAAAACATGAATGCAACAAATCCATACCAAGAATAACATCAAAATCTAACATATCAAGATCTACAATATCAACATGAGTGACTCTATCGAAAAAGGAAATGGGACACTTTCTTTAGACCCTCTTAGCCATAATAGAATCACCAACAGGAGTAGAAATAAAAAAAAGATCTAACAACACATCCGGAAGAATATCAAACCTCATAACCACATATGGCGTCACAAAAGACAAGGTAGCACAGGGGTCAAGAAAAGCATAAACATCAAGATGAAATACTTTTAACATACCGGTAACCACATCGGGAGAACCCTCTTGCTCACGACGAGTCTGAAGTGCATAGAATTTGTTTTACGTTTGACTTCCACTAGGACTGGACGAAGGATTCAGTTGAGCCCGTCGATGATTATATTCCTCATTCTTAGCAACTGAGGGACAATCCCTTATCTTGTGATCCATCTTACCACAACCAAAGAAAGCATTGGAACCGGCTAGACATCTACCCTCATGCTTCTTTCCACACTTAGCACAAGTAGTCAATGAAGATCCACCACCATTCCCCCTTGAGGCTTAGGGTTAGACACCCTATCTTTGTTGAACTTAGGAGGAGCATTGGAGGAATCTTGACCGGATAACCTTTGTCAAAACTTAGAACGACCATGTCCATCGGACCTTGAATGTGAAAAGTCACCATCACTGGTCCTTGCCTTCTTCACCTCCTTAGATCTTTCCTTAAGTTTCTCCTCTTCAATATGTTGAGCATGAACCATGAGACGAGAAATGTCCATATCATTGATAAGAATAATGGTACGAAATTCCTTATCCACCATATTAGACACACACAAAACAAACTTACTCATTCTTGCCTTAGGATTGTAAACGATAGTAGGAGTATACCTACACAATTGTATGAACTTCAAAGCATACTCCTTCACACTCATGTTTCCTTGACGAAGGTTGATAAATTCAAGAACCTTTGCCTCCCTCATATCAAGGGGAAAGAACCTATCAAGGAAAGCAACCTTAAAGTTTTCCCAATCAATAAGACCCGCATCAACTGCCCTCCCTTCCTTCCATTGGTTGAACCAAATTTGAGCAACACCCTTAAGTTGGTAAGTGGCTAATTTCCCCTTTTCCACTTATGTCACTCCCATGATCATCAAGACCTTATACACTTCATCAATGAACTCTTGAGGATCTTCCTCAACTTAGACTCATGAAACTCCGAAGGATTCATTCTAGTGAAGTCTCTCACTCTAGTTGCCACCGTACCCACATTTGGGTTCACGGGGACCACAACCTCTCTATTGGATTGAGCCGTCATGGCTTGAGACATCACTTGAAAAGCAGCCCTAAACTCCGCATTAGTCACTTGCTCGGCCAAAGGATCGACCGGAACTTGAGGAGCTTGAGGAGGAGCTTCTTGTTCCACATTCTCTCCCGCATTCCTTCTAGCATATGCCCTTCGAGTGGCTATATCCTGTAAAGCATCAGATAAGGATTAGGAGAGAGACATTATAGAGTTAAACTCTATCACACGACTTTAGAGTAATGAAAGAAGTGCAGTTTCCTAATCATCTTATAGCTTCTTATTCATAAATATGACGCGTTTCACACTCATGAACAAGACTCTACTCGACGTGGCTTGTGGGACTTCCTAGGACCTTTCTAAGCCTTGTGCTCTGAATACCATGTTTGTCATGACCCAAAGTTTATCCTAGACGTAACATCACGTATAGGACTCCGAGAAGCCCTACACCAGCCACTTAGAATACATAAACAAGATAATAGAAAATCTAGAGATTTTAAAAGCCCAAGTCATATCATAGTAAGTTTATAAAATTAAACAGAAGTCTACATAGTCTTAAAAGCCATCTAGTACGTAAGGAGTGATCGGGACGTAACCCGTACATCAAAATACAAAACTTAAGTGTAAAGACATATGAAATAAAGGCTTGGTCCTCGAAACATGAGGACTCAACAATCTTCAATATCTACTAAGTGATCCCTAGCCATAGAGATGCGAATTTGGAACGTCGGACCCTACATTTGGGAGAATGTAGGCAAGAGTATGTGTTAGTACAAAAATGTACCAAGTATGATAGCAATGCATAAAGTATGAAAATCATTCTAAGAGGGACCTTTTCATGACATGCAATGACCAAGTTATAACATGAGATAAAAGAGTTAGAAAATATAAGTCATAAAACATCGTCAGTGCAAGCTAACATCTTTAAAACATCCGTGAGATATTTCTTGAAGTAACCTTGATTCATTAGTGTGGGAGATTTACCTTTAACCGATATTTAAGACCATGTGAGCTATTAACATGGAATCCGGTGTCTTTCCCACACCGAAAAGAGGTGTTCTCACTTGCCAAGGTAAGAACCATGAACTTCTAGCTTACGTGGATCCACTAGCTAATGTCTATCTAGACAACTTATGGGGGCACATAGTTTATGGGACATGGGTAATCGCCATTTGTCCACTCGGTACTAAGCATAACTCCCACGAAATATTCATCGATCATATTCATCTTATCTTTAAGGTACATGGGTAGTCACCTCTTGTCTTTTTATTAGAATAGCTCCTTAACTTTGATTCATTTTAGGTGAGAAGACCTTTCAACCTTAGAATCCATTATGTGAGAAAACTTTCACATTCATGTGTTGAGTAATTATGTGAGAAATCCTTTCACAAAAATTGACAACAACAATCAACATTTAGGCTTTACTCTCAAAGCAACTTACATCATATTTCATCAATTTCATAAGAACATTCATATTTCCATAAGTCACCTTTCATAGTTCAAAATCCACTTTCAATCATGAAATCTTAGAAAACATGTGTTAAGCATTGGTTCATGGGAATTCATCATAAAACATGGAATTATATCAATCCATGCATAATAGTTCATAGAACAATCAAATAAATCAACATTGAAAGGAACCCATGACATAGAAAAAAATCTTAACTTCAATTGGAGATTTCTAACTTCGAAATTGGGGAATTTAGGAACTCTATGAAGGAAAGGGCTCCATAGATGAAGACTATCATACCTTAATGCTAAAATCATGGATTAAATGGTGGAATTGGAGACTTGACTTGAAAACCCTAGTTTTCTTCTTCAAGCTTCTAGAGAGAGAAATATTGGAGAGGATGAACTTGTTCTTCTTGTAGGAATTGGGAGAATGAATTGAATTAGGAGATTTTATGGGTTAAACGTTCATATATGGTTCCTCATAGAGGGTAAAACGACATAGTATTGGATTAGAATAATTAGGAAAAGACCCAAAAGCCCTTAAAAAAATATATGCCGACCTTACCAACGACCCGACCTACGGTCCATTGGTCAGACCACGGACTGTCCTAGTTGGTCGTCGGTGAGTTAAAAAACCATGAATTTTTGGATTCCCAACGACCGACCCATGTACGGTCTATAGGTCCACCTACGGACCATACATCTCGGCTGTGGGTCCCCACTTTTGGCTCTAAATTGTTTTTATATTCTGGGACTCACCTACGAGACCTACCTACGACTCGTGCATAGGACAACGGGCCGTCCTGGTGAACCGTATGTAAGTACCAGAACTTGACAATGTTTGGGGAAAATTAGAATGGCCATCCACGTAGCTACCTATGGACCGTGTGTCAGTCCACGAGCCGTTGGTATCTCCGTTGGTACTGGCACCAGATCTTGGAAAAGCCACAATTTCCTGTATCTTCGAATCCGAGGTGTTACACCTTGTCAAATATACACCAGACTCCAAAGAGTGCTAGAAACTCCAAAATTGAGTTTTATATCTATCGACAGTGCTGCGACATTTGAACTAGTATCATTCAAAAAACTGTCATTTAAAATTATTTAGCTGACAATATTTATTCGGGTGGTAATTATGTTCGAAAGGAGAGAACTTAATTTTACTAAATCTCACCCTATAAAATGTAAATCATCTATCATATCCAATTTTTTTATTTCATAGAGAACATGAAGCTAACCTGCGAGTTTCAGGGAAGAAGTTTCTATTAACCACTGAACACCTACAATATCAAAATCCATTTTTATTGTAGCACTCGTGTAAGGGTCAATGAAATTTATAACTTTAGGGCTGAGTCAGACCTGCAAATTCAAAAAAAAAAAATTAAGATCAATTTCCAAATATGAAGCATAATCATCCATCATTTCTATCACCCTCAAATTAAGGATTTGTATTAACTTTTAAAAAAAGTAAGTAGTCTATTTGATTGGACGAATAGAAATGGAATGTAAGCTTCACTAACCTTGCTGCGTAGTACATAGTCTTCATTTGATAATAGACTACCATTATGTAAATTCATTTGTAATCCTTTTTTACTTGTAGATGGTAAACTATAATTTTTGTTATAAACATATTAAGTTAAATGCACTATTGTCTTAGTAAAGATTGACATACCTCTATTTAAAGTAATCCATGGGGGTGGAAAAAATCTTTTCTGCTAAATCATATCTACTTGATGTTGATCCTGATATTCAAATAGGCAATGTTTGGACACATAAAACTTACTAGATTAGTAGAAATTTCCAATTCCCCCCGACTCACCTACTTCAAAGATAAGAGGCGCAAACAGTTGTTTGTATAGTAGCGAAAGCATATCCTAAAAAATGGTAGAAGAAAAAAATAGCTAAATGGTAGTAAATCAATTTATGTATGAAGGTATACCTATGTATACACAAGTGACATTACGTGAAAATTTAATTTTTCTTACTTTCATATAACTAAAAAAGAATTAGAAGTTGGAAGTACACTTTCGTTTTTGTCATGACTCTCAACTACAGACAAAGACAATGTATTATCTAAATTTTGCAAAAGTCGTCACCTCTATGTACATCTGTTTTAGCTTGCTGTTGCGATAGACACAATTGTTTACTTTCCGGTGACATTTGTACATATCTAGTATGACGTAGCATATTTCTACGGGCACGACATTGTTCGTTTATGATTCCAGGTTCCTGGAGTGCAATGTCCTTATCTGTTGACATTTCTATTGCTAGTAATTCTCAATTTTGTTAAAGAAGTTGTCATAATTTGATTTATTCTAAAAGTGTTACATTGTATGTGATTCTTTTTTGGTAAAAAAATTAGCCCGACAACATCAAATTGCAATTGAACGTACATGTCGTTCGATAATACTATAGAATAGAATGTAAGTAATGGACTGATAGAGGAGTATGTTACATATAAAGTGTGTACAAAATAAAGAAATTATAAAATTATTCAGTTGATTTGGTATATATCAAATACCTTAAAGTCATCACTTATTTTTGTAGGATGACCTTACAATTCATGAATATTCAAAATAAAGAAGCAAACAAACAGAGCAAGACAAGAAAGCATGCATTAATCACCATCGCAGATCATTAATAGAGAAATCACAAATATCCGACCATTGAAACTGGAAAATACAAATACCCAAAAAGCCATAAAATATGAAAAAGATAAAGAGTGTATATATATATATATATGAAAAAAAACTTAACTATACAAAATAAGCACCTAAATAACGAACTATATAACAATAGTTCTATTTTTCACCAATATAGCAATAATTATTTTTTACAAAACAATGAAATAATTAAAAAATAATAAAAATTGGAACCATAAAATAATAATATTAAAAAAAACTGAAGAATATATCATGACAACCCACGATTTATTATTTGAAGATATTTGAATTCCTTAATTTTCTCCCTCTCTTTTATATACATCCCATAAATATCTCTAATATACTGACTGCTTCTTTCATAATTCTAATTAATATCAAACTCTCTACCTCCTCTATTTTGAAAGTGCGTTCAATGAAAAATATAAATATTTTTTCAATTTTAATTCAACACGAAGGAAAATGGGATGAAACAGGTATTCACCATAATAGTTGCTTCGCTTATGATTGTTTTAAAGTATATTTATAGTTTTTATTGATTTAATTTTTTTTTATAAACATATATTATTTTAGCTTTAGTGATTGGTGTTTTTTGAACGGAATCTTTACAACATAAATCATAACGTTCTCCATTGCTTTGCACCATATGTAGGTACTCGCCTATAGTTAAATTATTGGTTAATTCGTGGTTTAGATATATTTTAGATACATATGTTTTTTAGTTTTTGGTGTATGTGTAGGTGTAGTTAATATTTTTAGATATTTTATATAAACCAATCCGTTATGGTGTATTTTTGTTGAACTTTTATGTTATTTATCGGGTTATTCTGATGCAATAAAGATTTTTGATTAAGCATGAAAATTTTGTATTGTTTGTTATATGACAGTGGTTAGTTTGTTAATTGGTATTGTTTGCTTATTTTGTGGTGCAAAGGACGATGTATATGTGTACACAATTTTTTAACCCTAATATACACCATAGTAATTAATTAATTTAATTTATAATAAGAAAAACAATATAATTATACCATTCTGTATTATAAATTATATCAAAATTTATACCAATTTTGCACAACATTTAAACCAACAAATTGATTATAGCATTCTGTATCATAAATTATACCAGTATAATACACAAATATAAGTTTGAATTGGACACTAAATTGTTACCATATTTGTACACCATATTAATTAAACTGTAATACTACTTATGGTGTTATATATGTGTAACTATTTATGAACCTCTGACGCAGGAATATATGTGGATTTCAAGATTGATGGAGTTATATATGATGCAACCACAAAATATGATGGCTTAATTAAGACAATTTCTCTCCAATTAGGAATCGACACAACAATATTTGAGTTGATAATCAAATATTTTGTGAGTGATCGATGCCCCCGATGAACATTCATAATGATATGGGGGTACAAGTCTATTTAAATCAGAAAAGAGTGATTCAAATTTCTTTTCAAAATATCCATTATGTGAAACATGTGAAAATAGAGCTATGGAAAACATTGAATACCAAATTGATACGCAAAACATTTACCAGACGACTATGCAAACAAATTAAAGGCAATCATTTGTAAAGTCAAATGCAATATGTTTGAGAGGTATGGATCCAATTGTAGATGGTTATAATGTAGAAACCGAAGGAACTGAAATAATCAATGACCCTCAGCATGATGTTATGGTGGAAGGTCAAATTTACGTGGATAAGCATGTACTATCCGCAGTGATGTAGAGGTATGCACTTTTGAGGGAGTTTCATTTCACTGTTGTTAGATCAAGTACTACCAAGTAATATTTATTAAAAATACTTAAATTTATCTATTTGATTTGGTATAAATTTTTTATATTATTGACAATATTCTTCATACACAATTATTATCTAAAATGTCCTACCGATGATTGTTCATGGATTTTTAAATCATCATGTTTGAATAAATCTAAATTATTCAAGGTTAGAAAATTCTGCGAAACACACACATGTCCTGAGGAGGATAGGCTTTGTTCCAAGAGATAATCTACTGCAGGTGTGCTTGGTGCAATGTTAGTGGGAAAGTAAGATGATACAAAAAATATTTACACACCAAGAGACATACAGGGAGACATGAAAAAGGCACATACATTTAAGCTTGGAGAGGTAAGTAGAGAGCTTTCAAGATTTTGAGAGGTGACCCTACAAAATCATATGGAAAAATTATGATATATTTGTATATCTTGGAAACAACATATCAAGGCACAATTGATAACTATAAAAAGATAGAAGAAAATTATTTTTATATTCGTTTACTGCACTAGATGCCAGCATCATATTATGGGAGTATTGTTGGCCGATAGTGGTAGTTGATGGCACACATTTGAAATCAACTTATGAAGGTACCATGTTGATAGCTAGTACATTGGATCCGGGAGGTAAGTTCAAACTATCATTTAATCTATAACATATACGCGTTATGTTTTAAGGTAACAATTAATTATATTTGTAGGTAGTATTTTACCACTTACATACGATATTGTTGATTCAGAAAATGATAAATCATGGTCTTGGATCATTGAGTGTTTTAAGAATGCATTTAGTGATAGAGAGAACATGTGTTTTGTTTCAGATAGAAATAAAAGTATATGGAATGCGGTTGCAAAAGTTTACCCATGATTTATACATTATGCATGTATCTATATCTGTGGACCAATTTGCTTAAAAAAATACACAAGAATACCAAAGAGGTGAGAAAACTATTTTTTAGTATGGCAAAAGCATACACTGTACAAGAGTTTTATGAATGTATGGGAAGGCTGAACGAAATAAGTCCAAAACTTCGTGCATACTTGATCAAGGACGATTTTTAGAAATAGTCTAGATGTCATGCAACAATAAAGAGGACATGGACACTAACTAGTAACATCGCAGAGTCCATAAATAATATTATTCGAGATGCAAGAAAACTGTCAGTGGTGCCATTGTTTGAATATATGCGTAAAACAACTGAAACTTTGAACGAGAAGCATAATGAAAAGGGGAGGAACACTAGAGCAACTATATCCACAAAGTACAACAAAATATTGAAAGACAATAAGACTTCGTCAAATCATATGACGGTTAGTATGTAATATTTTTTTTATGTAATTGGTGATGTTTTATGTATATACACTAACCATCTATTTTAATGAAGGTACGCACATCAACAAAATTTCTTCATACAGTTATGCATGGTACTAAAAGGTTTAGTGTTTGTCTACGCACTCAAGTGTGTAGTTGTGAAAGATTTCAACACGATGAAATTTCATGTAGTCATGTTATTGCTGCTATAAGACACAGAAACAACATTCTCAAGACTACTGCTTATCATATTAAAACAATAAAAAATTTCAGGATGCTTATGCAATACCGATTGAGCCTTTGCCTTGCGAAAGCAACTGGGAAATTCCATCGCATGTGTTGGAAGATATAGTGTTACCACCAGATGTAAGAAAGCTACCAGGGAAACACCAAACTATGGTCATAAAAAGGGATTTAGGACTTGTAACAAATATCCTCAGGAGAACTATGTTTGTTACTTATTGGTGTTTTTAGACGTTTTAATAATCACTTTTTTCTAAAATATTATGTTTGGTTATAAACAATATGCAATATTATTCAAGAATGATGCTTTTTTACCATCGTTGAATAAATCTAAATCTTTATTATTAAACAGAGTTGGTATATTAGATAGTGACCTTTGTGGTTTATATAATATTGATGTATTATGTGAATTAAAGTTATGATATATGTTATAAGTTATTAAAATATATGGTAGCTAATCGATTGTATTTGTTTCATCTAATACGTATATATTAAGTGATACTTATGTTGGTGTAATATATTGTATCAATGGTGATGTTTCCAGTTTAGTTACTCATATAATAATAAAAATTGATGTATTTAATGATAATACTATATTGATATCTTATATAGTGTAATGTTTGATTTGGTTCTACATGTCATAATAATAGTTGGTATATTAAATGATACATTATTGAAACCAAATATGATATGGTACCAATATGATTTTTTAAATTTTTTTCCCTTTATTTATCAACATAAACGTTTTTATAAGAAATGATAACATGTTGGTCTACTATATGGTTCTTTAATTTGTAGAATATATGGTATATGTAGATTTATTATGACGGTCAACTTGGTTACGTTGTATATATTATCATATTGGTATACTATATGGTATTTTAGTTTGTAGATTATATGATATATGTTGAGTTTTTAGTAAGGTTAATATATGGTGAATTAATCTTTAGTCCTTTACTACGATATTTTGTATGAAGCATAAGTGTATAAAAATTAATGAAAATTAAGTACCTAAATTTTAACAAAAAAAATATAACATAAATAGTTAACCAAATTGTATAACAAAAACATAAAAAAAAATGAATGTTCAAACACAATCTCCTGACTAATTTCCTCTTGAACACTTGGTTGAACCTTTGATAACTTTTAACTCAACCTTCCATAATGCTCGGTCCACCAAACTTGCTCGTGACCTTTCCAGTGACTTCACTTTCACTAATAGTACCATCATCTATCTTTTTCATGGCATAATTCCAAAGCAAGGCAGCATATCTCGTACAAAATAATGTTGATTCAAAATATGATATTGTGATGTCAACTTTGCCTTGACAAACACTCTCAGCATATAGACAAGTGAATAATCCACAATCACTACAAAAAAAATTAAAAAATATATAAAAATAATGATTTAATAAAAATTAACCATAACTTATATACTAACATAAGCAAAATTACTTTGTGCCTTCCAACTGTTGTGGAATGCCATCACGAACCATGTATGCCAAAGGATCAGTAAAAGCATAGTCTGCATATTCTTTCTAATTCTTTCCGTCACTGTCATTTCTTTTTCCATAAAATTCGGTACTCATTAAGAACAAGGGAATAATGTGTGAAAGTTTTTGCACCACTTTCTCAATAATATTTTTGTGAGCAGACCCCACTGTCACTAACGAATAAAAAACATAAAGGCACCTACTGTGTATGCAGAAAACAACCATAATTCAGTGAAATTTCTGAGAAACATTGTCGGGAATGCAGACAAAATAAAGTTTATCCCATGGAGTATTAGAAAGTATCTTGTATCCTCTAATGTATTTAGTAACTTCATGATTTGGTGTTAAAAAACTGTTGTTTTTCTTGCTTTTCTCCCGGACATTGTGAATTTGATCAACCTATTGGATGAAATAAGAGTCATTTGTGGTATCTCTTTTTTGACTTTCAGATCCATGCTTGTATTATTTTCTCAAGTAATACATGATCACATTTACTTGCTGTAAATAATGTAGTATTATTGTCTAACATTAATGTCTTTAATGATAACTAAAAAATGCATAACAAATTCAATAAATAGTGTAAATTGTATATATAACAAATTATCGAGTTTGAATAAGCTTGTCTTGTAGCTACCATGGTGTGAAACGAATCCATCAACTCAACTCTCTCAATTTCAAACTCAAAAGGAGGTTTGATGACGTTCTTTGCTATGGTAAAAACACTGGCTTTCCTAAGAAAAAAAACAAGATAAATTTACTTATCAAAATAACAAACTAATATTAAAATTGTAAATTTATAATATTGTACTCACCTGTCATGTTTCTTAGATAATTTATCACTGTACCACTCCCTAAATGCTTCTATCAGGTTCATGTCGACATCAAAATCATTGTAATTAACAAAGGGGTTTTTAATTGAAAAATAGACCTGTAACACCCCGAGCCTACACCCTGGACGGGGCCGGCACTCGAGAACCATTGCTGGCCCCAAGTGAACCCTTGGCCTGGCTCAACTCTCAGCGGAAGACTTACTCAATAATAAGAGGACTCAAATGATAAACTTTACCCAACTGTCTCAAAAGATAAACTTACAATATATAAAATATTCAACTAGCCAGAAATAGGCAACTCAAGTCTTTAAAGCATTAACAACTGAAAATGAAAAGACTCATGCACTACAGTCTATCTATCTATGAAGCCTCTACTAACTGAGATGGACGTCGAGACAAGACCCACAACATCCTAATAACTAAACTGAAATGATAAAACATAAATGAAGGATCCTCCGGAAGTAAGAAGGCTCACCAAACAACTCTGGAACTCAATTGGATCAACGAAGCGCTGGTTGATGACCCTGGTTACCTGTATCTGCATGAAAGATGCAGGTCAAATGGCGTCATTACATGGAATGTACGAACATGCAAGGGGAAATCTAAAACATGACATAAGCTTAAACTGGAACTGAAGAAACAACTTACCTCGTCTCAACTCAACTTATTTCAATATAAAAGTAATAACAATAATGCAATATAAAGAAAAGCTTTTAAAATAGTAGATAACAACTCAATGTATTGGAAAATATAATATAACTCAGTTTGTATGTAAAAATAAAAAATAAACTCTGTTGGGGAGATTCTCTAATCGACAACCATCACTATGAGCTATGTGATGATACATCGTCTCGCCCATGCTGCCAAAACTGTCCTATACCTTGCCGGGGTATAGAACTCCTCAACTAAGTGGATCCACTAGTCTATACTTAAAAGCAATAAGGAATCATCTAAAAAGTATGACCCTTTCTGCCCACGTTGGCTACATGGTTTATGGGGGCTGTGAGTTGTTTGAACTCACCCCCATATCGGTGCTCAATACTACTCCCAAAATATAACTTAGCTCATATGTTTTTAAAAAAATATTTCCTCTTCCTCAACTTTGAGATTATTATTCAAAAGGTTCTCTTAAAAGAGATAGTACTCAAAACTTCTCATGAACTCTTCTGGAAATCGGTGTTTCCTCTTTTCTTAAGTGTAAAAACATTTACTCTTGGGAATACTTAGTTCCCATATATTCATTTTGAAAAATGAAACTCAACTTTACTCTTCCTTAACTCAAGTACTCAAGTCTTAAAATAAGTTTTAAAAGATTGTAAAAAGACTTCTCAAAATGACTCGAAAGAACTCGCAAGACTTAACTCTTAACTCTAACTTGAATTTGAATTATGAATCAAGGTTATGATTTATGATATGAAGGATATTGTGATGATTAAATGAGTTTTAGATAGTTAATAATGAAAAACGATCGAAAAACACTCTCTTGGAGCAAGGGCGCGACTCAAGACGAGTTTAAATATTTGGTCGTGAAATAATTTTTGAAACAGTGGAGTCCGCGTTCTCTCTGCGACGCGGAGAGAGAGAAATTTCTCTGGGGAGCAAGTCAGCGATGTGGACCTGGGCGCCTAATTCTGCCTAATCTTTTCTTCCTCTCCCAAACTCGATTCAACTCATACCCACTGAAATTCTAAGGTAAAAACTCTCGAATTCTTATAACTCAGGACAATTCCAGCGAAACCCATTCAAGAACTATCAATTTACTCAACCCCTTAACAAAATCTTCGTCTCAAGAACTCAACCAAACATCAAGATTCAAGAATGAATAACAACACTTCAAGAAACTCATCAAGAACTTAATTTCTCAATATCTATGGATGAATTCGATAATGTAAAACATGATTGGCGTGTGGTCTAATGAACCCAACACTATGAAAACTTACATACCTCGATTTGGCAAAACAAATCCTCGATTCGCATGAAATCTTGATCGTTCTTCCTTTTCTCCTCTTTTCCTCTTCTTGAACTCTCTTCTAAAACTCTAAGCGTAATTTAGGATTTGTAAAACTTACCCAAATCAGATTTGACCCCAAAATATTACTAAATTCATTTTTAATCTGATGGGGTAAAGAAAAGACCAAAATATCCCTCATTAATTCGGGTAACTTTTCTTAACTGGACAGGCTGACTTCAAACGAGTATATCTCCCTCAAACGAGCTCGAAACTTAGCAGTCTCGGTGGCGTTGGAAAGAGGATTACAAGACCTTTTATTTGATATCTTATGGGCCACCTAAATCATCCTGTACTGAATGCTATGGTCGTTTGAAGTTGATCCAAAACTCACAACTTAAGCATAACTTGAAAAATTTCAGATTTGACTCTTTCCAATTTAGATCTTTCTAAATTTAGCTCTTTCTAAGGTGGGATGTTACAATATCTCCCCCTTGGAATATTCATCCTTGAATGAGATTACTCTAAGTAGACTAAGGATGGTAACATCTAACACCCAGCTCAAATACCCAATATGAAATTTAACACAACATTTAAACTTAAAAATTACCAAGAAAATAATTAGTACCTTGATTGGGAATTTCTCCGGGCTCAAAGAGATGTGGGTATCTCTTCTTCATATCCTCCTCAGCCTCCCAAGCAGCTTCTTCAAAAAAACTGGTTCCTCCATAAAACCTTGACTGATGCAACCTCCTTAGTTCTCAACTTGCGAACCTGACGATCAAGTATCTCAATGGGAATCTCCTCATAAGATAGGCTGTACTTAATACAAATATTTTCAGTAGGTATAATAAGTGAAGGATCGCCCATACACTTCTTCAACATTGAAATGTGAAATACCGGATGGACTGCTGCTAACTCTGACGGTAGCTACATCTCATAAGCTACATTGCCAATCCTATTGGATATCCTGTAAGGACCAATATACCGGGGACTAAGCTTCCCCTTCTTGCAAAACATCATAATACCCTTCATGGGTGAAACCTTCAAATAAACCCAATCGTCCACCTCAAACTCTAAATCTCTTCTCCTAACATCGGTATAGGATTTCTGACGACTCTGCGCTGTTTTCAACCTTCCTTGAATGACCTTCACTTTCTCCATAGCTTGATGAACAAAGTCTGGTCCTATCAACCCTGCTTCACTAACCTCAAATCATCCAATAGGAGATCTACATCTTCTCCCATAAAGAGCCTCATAAGGAGCCATTTGGATGCTAGATTGATAATTGTTATTGTAAGAAAACTCAATTAGAGGTAAGTGATCATCTCAACTACCCTTGAAATTGATCATACACGCCCTCAATATTTCCTCTAAAGTCTGAATTGTACACTCTGCTTGACCATCAGTCTGAGGATGAAAAACAGTACTCAAATTTACCTTGGAACCCAAACCTTTTTGGAAGGACTTCCAAAATTGTGCGGTGAATTGCGCACCTCTATCTAAAATAATGGACACTGGAACTCCATGAAGTCTAACTACCTCTTGAATATATAACTTGGCATAATCTTCTGCTGAAAAGGTAGTCTTTACCGGTAAGAAATGGGCTAATTTAGTCATTCGATCTACAATCACCCAAATCGAATCATGCTGCCTGTGAGACTGAGGTAAACTAGTAATAAAATCCATATTTATCATCTCCCACTTCCATTCCGGAAGATCTATGTTCTGAGCCATACCATTGGGCCTCTGGTGCTCTACCTTGACTTGTTGGCAATTCAGGCACTTAGCAACGAACTCTACAATACCTCTCTTCATACTACTCCACCAATATACTTCTCTCAAGTCAGGATACATCTTTGTGGAACCTGGATGGATAGAGTATCTAGAGCTATGAGCTTCCTCCATGATCCTCTCTTGGAGTTCATCCACCTTTGGTACACACAATCTACCTTGATACCTCAATACACCATCTTCCCCTTGTTCAAAAGCCATCACTTTTTGCTTATGAAAATTTGCCTTTAACTCAAGCAAAATAGGATCCTGGTCTTGTTTCTCTTCATTTCAGACACTAGTGATGATTCAGCCTCATTCATCACCACTGCTCCTCCTTCATTGGAATCCATATGTCTCTCGTTTGCGAGAGATATCCATGATTCGATGCTTCAGTGATTGGATCTCCTTTCTAACATTGTAGAATTTTGTCTGCTTCCTGCAGATGCAAGTGCAAGCTTTCAGATGACTAGCAAATCTATCGTCGTTACCTTTACTAGCCTCGAAGCTATAAGTCTCCATTATAGCAACGACGTCATTAGCAACAGAGTTGATCTCAAACACCCATTGTTGAACTCTTTGATCTACAACTTGCTTTTGTTCTGCATCTTTGAGGAAAGACTGCATGAAGAACAGCTCATTTCGCAGCCACCGCACATCCTGTCTGAGACTTGAACGCAGGGAAGCTTCCTGTATGAGGAAATCCCCCAGTTTTTGAACTGCAAATGACACAAAGGCATCAACCATCTTTAGGCGTTTGGATCTTTACTGTAATGAAGAGATGAAGAAATATTGGAGAAAGTCAAATCAAAGTTGGCTGTTAATTGCTGCCTTGAAGAAGTTTGACGCAGAGTTAAGTATATTTTACTTTATTTCTCTTCTCTTTGATTAAAGCCTCTTTCTCTGCAGTCAATTTTGACTTTGCATTATTCCATCAGAATAATGATCAGACAATTTTCTAACCATGTCAGACTGATTGTTTGGGCGATTACTTGGCCCTTCTCCTGCATTATTGATATCTCTAATACGTACCTGTTGTGCATATATAGTGTTTGTGAATCTTAGAACGTAAGGAACAACTTTCGTGAAGAAACTATGGGCATTCGAGCGTTCATTGGAAAGGTATGTTAAGGCTAAGCTTTGTCATTCATTTCAGCACGACTCCTGGGAAATTCCTAAAACGCCAAATGTGATATTTTGCTATTTTCTTGCTAGAAAGGCCTTCTGTAAAAGGCATTGGGATCTCAACTGAATTAATTTCATGATGCTAATATTTTAATAATCCACTCGTTCAGATAAATAGGGCATTCGACATCTATATGTCATCTAATCGGTTTCCTTGATTATATGTCCATATGTATGAATTCTTATTCTTCTTTGGGTGGTGTGACTTAAAAATAATATGGGAGACGTTTATTATTTGTAACTAGACATCTTTCCCCACTAAAGTTTATTTTGAATATTCTTTAAAGTAACATACGGTTTTAAAAACTCTCAAATATAACTTAAATATTTAAGCTATTAGAACACTTGATTTTTGAAATACTTTCTTTTATAAATTATCTAGTAACCAAGTATAGGAACTAAGTGAAGCACCTTAAGCTTTTTATGAACATCTTCAAGGTTATGTTATCTTTCTATAAGTCGAGTTAAGTTTTCAATCTTATTTAGAAAAAACATATGAGGTTCCATGAGACATTTACATGTTATATAAAAGTGATTACAAATGCTCTTAGATTGGCAACATGAAAACGGTAATATATATGCATTATGAATCCATGACATGACATGCTATGCATTCTACTCTCGAGCTATAATCGAGAGGTATGGGGCCTATTGCCTATAATTATACGTATGAGACAATGATGGACACCAGTCGGAGAATATTATGCCGCTTAGCTATCGGGAAGCACCACAATTGCTATCATTTTGTTGGGTATGTCATGCATTTGCATCTATATATTTTTTCATGAAATACAATTATACGAGCATACTGGCATTGGTTTGGGTTGTGTGTTGATGTAGCAGAGCCAGGTTATTGCTTATGCATCGAGGCAACTTAAGCTGCATGAGCACAACTACCTCACTCATGACTTGGACTATGTGGCGGTAGTTTTCGTGCTCAAGATCTGGAGGCATTCCTATATGGATTTCATTGCGAGATCTACACTGATCACATGACACTATGACCCAGAGGGATCTTAATTCGGGGTAGCACCGTTGGATTGAGCTCCTGAAGGACTATGACCCCTCGATTCTTTACCATCTGGGAAAGGCGAATGTAGTAGTAGACGCCTTGAGCCGGAAGGCGGGGAGTATGGGTAGTCTAGCCTTCCTTTCTATTTCGGAGCGACCTTTGGCTTCGGGCATTCAGTCATTTGCCAATCAGATGATCAGGCTTGATGTTTCAGATTCCAGCCAGGTGTTAGCTTATGTGGGAGTTTAGTCATCCCTACTTGATCAGTTCTACAGTAGTCAGTTCGAGGATGAGTCTCTGGTGGCACTTAGAGATAGAGTCTTGGCAGGTGATGCAGGGCAGACAACTTTAGGTTCAGACGGGGTTTTGAGGTTTGCCGGCCGGTTGTTTGTTCCGAGAGTTGGAGATTTGATTCAGATGATCCTTGGTAAGGCCCATAATTTCAGGTATTCTATCCATCCGGACACCGCTAAGATGTATCGTGACTTGAGGCAGCATTACTGGTGGAACAGTATGAGGAGGGACATCTCAGACTGTGTGTCCCATTGCTTGTGTTGCCAGCAGGTGAAGGCCGAGCATTTGAGGCCTGGTGGTGAGTTGTAGAGATTACCCATTCCTAAGTGGAATTGGGAGAGCATCACCATAGATATCGTTGTGGGTTTACCTCAGATTTCTAAAGTGTTGGAAAATATTTGGGTCATCGTGGATCGATTGACCAAGTCAACACACTTCCTTCCAGTTCATACTTCCTTCAGTGCTGAGAGGTTAGCTCGTATCTACATTCAATAGGTAGTCCGTCTTCATGGTGTGCCTTTTTCTATCATTTCAGACCGAGGTTCATAGTTCACCTCCAGCTTTTGGAGGGTATTTCAGGAGGAGTTTGGCACCCATGTCGATCTTAGCACAATATTTCACCCGCAGACTGATGGCCAGTCGGAGCGTACTATTAATGTTCTTTAGGATATGTTGTGGGCCTGTGTTATGGACTTTGGAGGTCAGTGGGAACAGTTCTTGCTTGTGGCGGAGTTTGCGTACAACAATAACTACAATTCTAGCATTCAGATGGCCCCGTTTGAGGCCTTGTACAGTAGGCGTTGTCGCACTCCAGTTGGTTGGTTTAAGTCTACAGAGCCTAGACCACGTGGTACAGACTTGTTTCAGGAGACCTCACCTCATGTAAGGTTAATTTGAGATAGGCTCAGGACGAATCAGAGCAGACATCAGAGTTATGCGGATCGCAAGCGTCGACAGTTGAGATTTGTCGTTGGTAACTGGTATTCCTCCGAGTATCCTCCAATGGACCCGTGTACATTGGGCCTTTTGAGATTTTGAGGACAGTTGGTGATGTTGCCTATGAGTTAGCTTTACCCCCAACATTCTCAGCTATTCACCCAATTTTCCATGTTTTGATGCTGTACCAGTATGTTCCAGATGAGACTCATGTTCTCCAGTATGATGCCGTTAAGTTGGATGATCGCCTGACCTATATTGAAGAGTTAGTTGCTATTTTGGCTTAGAGATGTGAGGTAGCTGAGGTCTAGAGCGATTCTTGTGGTGAAGGTCCATTGGAGGCATCGTCCAGTCGAGGAGGCTACCTAGGAGATCGAGCGGGAGATGCAGGAAAAGTTCTCCAACTTATTTGAGTCCTCAAGTACTTCTTGACGCTTACTTTCGCGAACGAAAGTCCTTTTAGTAGTGGATGTTGTGACCCTCCAGGTCATTTCTGTATTTATGCCTTTTTTTCGTCGCTTAAAGCATTCCTGTAGCGACCACAAGTCATTTATAACTTACTGGCACTAACTGTTCGGTCACCTGATCGTCCGTTTGGGTTTTATGCCCGTTTTCCTATTTTGGAGCTTTTGAAACTTGAAAAGTTGATTTCAGTCATAACCTCAGGTAAATGACCTCAGATGGGAATTCTGACGGTTTCATCAGCTCCGGAGCGGCCAAATTAGGCTAGTAGAATGTTTGGCACGAGTCCCGAGGCTTTCGTTGTGACTGTGGGGCCATTTGGTGCATTAGCCTTTGAATTTTGGCTTAAGTTTAACTCTGGTCAATATTCTTGGTAAACACGCTTGGATGAGAATTTCATCAGCGCGGTTAGTTCTGGAATGCCGAGTTTGGTCTAGAACGACCCTTCGTGCGTTTTCCGGGGCTTCCGGTCTTAATCTGAGGGCAGTTATGGGAATTGGATAAAATGGCATTAGGGTGTGGGGCCCTTATTCACCAGGTCCCTAACGAATTCTGAGGGTCCGTTCGGAGAATTTTTAAAAAAATAGCAAAATTTGGTGTCCTGGGGCAGACCTTTAGCGACTAAAATTTGGTCTTTTGGCGACTGGATTTAGCTTTTAGCGACCAAAACTGTTGCTATTTATATAGCGAAAAATCAGATTCAGCCTCATTTTGAAACTTCGATATCTTGAGTTATAGAGCTCCGTTTTGGGTGATTCGAAGTCCGGTGTGTTCGGGTTTATGTTGGCTGTGTGGGTGACTTTCCGGAGCGTGTTGGTAAGGTCCGATTGTGGTGTATCTGCGTTGTAAGTCGCTTCCCCAAGTCTCTTTTTGTGTAAAGTTTTGCATTCTTGTTTGTTGTTGCATGGAGCTATACCGAGCCCCAAGAGGTTCTTCATTTTGGAACACAATCTCGGGGGAGGGTTTAGGACCTTATCACAGAGTCAATTTCGGAAATTTAGGAGCGGGTCCCACATTTCCTGATTTTGACTACGAAATTGGTATGTCTCCAATTTTGATGATTTTAGTGTCTAAACGACCGTGTTGATGCTGTGATTCTATTTTGATAGCGTAGCAGCAATCTGAGGTCGTTCTGAAGGAAACAACTCCGACAGAGTGAATTGGAGCACGCGCGGTCCGCCTTTAAGTAGTCTACGACTTTGTTTCCTATAGATTGAGCCTAATTGTGTAATTGCATGCTGAATTGTGTGAATCTGGGGTGGGCTGCTAGTATTTCTTCTCTTCTTCTCAGAAACCATGTTCTAGGGTTGATTTTCAGGTTGTTTCGGGGTTAGTACCATACTGTCGGAGGGGTTGTTTAAATGTGGGTATTTGTGAATTACCTGTTGGGCTGTTTATTTGTCATTGCATGCGTAGTATCTAGCTGGCTATTTATTTATGTTGGAATTTATATGTGTCCTTAGTCTAGGATAGACTAGTGTTGCCTTATACCCATGCACCTGGTTGACTTTGATATGTATCCGACGTCGATTCAGATGGACTAAGTACTTGTTGACCGACATAGCAGACTTGGGTCTGATAGTCGAGCCTAGCTTTGGGCTTTTTATTGCTTGTGATCTTTCTGGCTTCTCTCCCCATTTATGTGATGCCGATGCATTATCGGAGGCATAGTATTTTCCTGGTTTGGGTGTTTCGCGGTCGGTTCTGGTGTGAGGTAGTTGGTAGTGGACATCGATCCACGATAGCTTGGAATTTGAGATCCTCTACGGAGTTGAGTTTACCCGCACACTCTGGTTGGCATTGGGCAGGGCCCCCGGGAGTTATAGATGACTCAACTGGCTGGCATTGGGCAGGCCCCCCGGGGTGATTAGCTGGCTGGGTAGTTGGATATAAGTAACTTGAGGTCCTCTATGGAGTTGATAGGCCCGCGCACTCTGTCTGGCTAGGGCAGAGCCCCGGTAGTGATAGATGGGACACTTGTCTAGCTTGGGCAGCCCCCTAGAGTGTTAGATTATTGGGCAGTTGTATAGGGCTTTTGGAGGGGATTGATATACCCCCGCGCGACACTCGCCTGGAAGGGTAATGCCCTAGAGTTGTTGGCGGGCTAGGTGGCCCGATGTGGAAGTCAGACTTATTGAATAGATCAGAGTTATTGGTTTTGTCAGTTCGGAGTTGGGTTTCCTTTGGGTTCCGTAGTTGTGGCTTCTCTTTGTAATTGTCTGGCTTATGGGAGTCCGTTCGGGTTCTTGTTTTTTTGTGCATGATTGTACATAGTGGGTCTTATGGGAGGCCTAGCGGGGTTTAGGTTAAATATCCTTTGACTAACTCTCTGATTGTTCTGCTCTTATTTCTGTTGACCTCTGTTCGTGTTTGATTCTATCTTTTCCATCTATTTTTACCTTTCTTGCTCAGTCGGCCTATGATGCCTACTGGGTACTTGGTTCTTTGGTACTCATGTTACACTCTGCATCTATTTTCGTGATGTAGGTCTGAGCACCAGCTATCAGCATTGAGTTCGAGCCTGCAGCAGTCTGTTCTGGAGACGAGGGTGAGCACATGGCGTTCTTGGATTTCCTGTCTCCATTCCGTATTTACATTTTGACTTGCCGTTTACTTTTCGAGGCAGTCTTGTTTTTGTGGTCCACTTTTGGGACTTGTACTCTTTCAGTAGTTCTGTACATGTGACTTCCAGGTTCTAGGAGGTATCATTTGTATATATAGTTTTGGGTTCACTTCGGCCTTCCTCTTATGTGTTCTGTTTATTTATGCTTCGCTTAGTTGAGGATAGTTCCCCCCTTAGTCCCATTACTCTCATGTTCCGGGACAGGGTTTGGCTTGCCTACTGGAGGGTCTGTAGGCGCCATCATGGCTCGAGAAATCGGGTCGTGACATTCTCTCTCTCAGCAGTATCATCAATAGATACCTCATCACTCAGCTGCACATCAACACTCAGTACACTAGTCCATATAATATCAAGCTCAATAGGCAACCATACCTCACAACAAAACATTGAAATATTTGTAGACCGCAGCTAGTCTAGATTAACCCTAAGGGTACCAATATCAGCCCTCATCCAATATAGCACATCAGAACTACCCTCACCCTCCTCACGGGTCTCTAACCTAGCAGTGAGGTAGTCCGACCTCACACTGTGTGACTCAATAGAGGTCTCACACTGAGTCAGCCTAACTCTCAAAGGAGCTAAAGCAACCTCAATAGCCCAATGAACTGTCTTGGGAAAATCCTTCTCAACCCTCGCAGCCCTCACATCCGCACACCGAGAAATATTACCTATTTGATAAAACATGGCTTGGGTCAAAGTGGGACGGGAGATAGGAGTGGGGGCACGTGAAGCAACAGTAGAAGTAGAGAGTACTGAGGAAGGCTGGGGTATACCTGATTACTCCAAAGAAAAAGCGGATAGAGTGGCCTCTGCAACAAGAGTTGTGGGATCAACCACTGGCGTAGTATCTGGTGGTGGTGGATTCTTCCAAGCCGAATCATCCCATAAGTAGTCAGGCTCTATCCTCTGGATGTCATTGGAGGAGGTTGGGGTAATCCTCACATTTGTTTTCCCCTTAAAGGGAACTCTTGCATCGTCACACAACTGTGTGATCAAGATCAGAAATGGAAGCGACGTCTGCTCTTGCCTTGACCTCAACATCTCTTTAACCATAATCGACCCCACATTCATCTTCTCCATATCAATGTACCAACTAACACAACCTTTGGGTGCCAGAGGATGGACTCGTTGTGTGAAGGCACAATGTTACTGCTTATAAACCCAAACCAATATCAAGCCCCAATATTCATGTCCTTCATCTCTATTCTCGCACTGTCACCCATCCAATGAGGAGAAATATCAGAGATCAGTGGTGCCAACCAACTCTTGAATGAGTCAAGATCATGATGCATATGCATCGTAAACATGCCAGCTATATTATTTGCAGTTCCCTAGGCAATATTGATTGCATCTGCGTTGCATTGTACCATCTTTCCATGCCTTTCAACTTCATCTAAGGGCTTCCACATTGTGCCCTTCCTATTCTTCGGCAATGCTTGTGCATATATTCAATTTAAAACTCCCTCACCTATCCCAGAACATATGTATTTTTAGGCTTTGTAAACCCCTCAAACTTGTGAAATTGGATTATGTCCCAGATACCACGGTAGTTTCTCATAACACAATTAATGGAGAGTTATCTCTTCTCAAGAATGTTGTGCTCTTCAGCAGCCTTGAGCCTATTGAGGGCCCTTGGAGCAATCACCGTGAAAACATGAGACGTAGGTTCCTTAGCTGGGGAGGGTTGCAACAATCAAAGATCAAAAGTAGAAATTGAGTTTACAACCTTAAACCATAAATTACCCCATACTAATTAGCCCAATTCCATGTATGAACAACAATAAAACAAAGCATAACACAATACCCACTACATTAAATCAACCCCAAACTCCATAATGTACCCCGAAACTTTGGGGTTTTAGCCACCCATCACAAATTATAAAGAAATTATACCTTTCATGAGAGCAACCATTGGTGACATGAAATTAAGAAATTATAAGTAACACCCACTTTGAATTCAACTTTAAATTGTGCAAAATAAGAGCAAAGTTGAAAACCGCAAAATTGAAAATGTTCCTCACAAGGTAAGTGTTTCTCACTCTAAAACTCTAGAGAAAAAGTTTTAAAACCAATCTTTAGAAATATTTTTGGACCCTTCTTTCTCTCCCCTTTGGGATATTTATAGTTCCCCAAAATTTGGCCCAAAATTCACTGCATGACCATTTTGACGACATTACTCAGGCTTACCGAGCATATTCGGTGAATCTTCATTTTCTCCTTAGCTCGTATTTCTCTTTATTTAGGCTTCAAGTCTTTCTTTCACATTCGGTGGATCATTGAGTACCCCCTTTGTCCACCTTTTAAGCCTTTAATTTTATTCAAAGTCATGTCACCTTTGGTGATGGTCAACGAGTTTGCTCTTTGCATTTGGCGAGTCATCGTTTCTTTCTGAGTTTACTGACCTACCTCAATTAATTCAAGTATTGAACACTGTTAATTTGGGAGAGATCGTTCCAATTGGGTGATCCGCCCTTCTTGTTAGGCGATCAATAATGTGGAGTTTACACTTTTTTTCATGTTTTACGCCATTCTTTCAAACATTCATTCTTGCCTTGTCCTTTAGTCTTTATAGCTGCAAATCATCAAACTATCATTAGAATAGGACACAATTAGGTATTGAGGAAACTATTTATTGAACTAAATAGGCCTCAAATGTATATAAATCTACCAATCATCAACCTACTGCATAGGGGAGCAGAACCACCCCCTAATAGAGAGAGAGGCGACTGGAGCTAGCAACATACCCTCAAACAGCTTGGGTTCTAGTTTATCCGGTGGGGCTGAGACTAGCTATGGCCTCTGAGCTTCAAGCAATCATCACACAAGTATTGACTGTGCTTGACGGTGTGCATAAGGCATTAGCTGCAGCTGTAACACCGACACGAGCATTAGGCCAGTAGGGTCAGCCTACAACAAACGCACCTTGGGTCCAGGTACCACTTGTGGGTGCCCAACCCATTATTACGGCCAGATCAATACCTCTAGAAGAGTAGAAAATGCTTGGAGTGTTTCTTAGTCTCTCACCTCCATGGTTTTCTTGGGCTGTAGGGGAGGACGCCCATGAGTTTATTACTACTTGTCAGGAGCGGCTTCATGCATTGGGCCTAGTAAAGTCGAGAGGAGCAAACTTAACTTCTTATATGTTAGATGGGTGAGCCAGGCAGCGGTGGTGCACTTTTATAGAATCCAGGCTAGATGGTCTCCTCTAGTGAACTGGACCGAGTTTTTTAGGCCTTTATATCTAGGCTCATCCCCCGTACCATCAGAGATAACCTTCAAGATTAGTTCTCCATGTTGAAGCAGGGCTTCATGACTGTGTCAGAGTATGAGGTGAGGTTCCACTATCTCTGTCATCATGCTACTATGATCTTTCACACTGAGGAGGAGAGAGTTTGATGCTTGGTTTGTGGGTTAAAATATCTGTTGTGGATTGAGACCCAGTTTATGGTCTCTGTGGGTCGTTCGTTTCTCGATATTATTGATCACGCTTACACTATTGAGAAACTCCATCGTGAGGCCCAAGGGGGAAATGACAAGAGGGCTAGGTATGAGGGCATCTACAACAGATCCCTTCTTTAGTCCTTAGACACTTATGGTAGGACCCAACAACGGTTTCAGCAGGGTCTGTCCAGTTGGCCTATTTAGGATTAGTTGTAGACTTTAAAGGGTAACCAGTATAGCGAGAGTGAGGTTGGCTCCAGTCAGATTCATGGGTCTCAGTATTCTTCTTCAGGTCATGATGTGCGTTCTTCTAGGAGTTGATCATCTTCTAGAAGTTTTGCTTGTGGAGAGTCAGACCATTGGGCCAGAGATTGCCCTTTGCATTGACTAATTTCTCCCGCTCCATAGACAGATCTGCCAACAACACCTTCAGCCATAGGTCGATGTTGGTTTTAGTAGCATCGTGATGGTTATCAGGGTATTCAGGGTGGTCCCCAAGGAGGTAAGTTAGGTGGTAGGACAGATAGCTAGGGAAGAGGTGGATAAAGACATTTTTATGTAGCTCCAATGAGGTTGAAGGCTGAGGCATCGAACGATATGATCACAGGTATGATTGTCATATACTAGTAGCCTTCCTCGACTTTATATGATCTAGGACATACCTTTTCTTATGTGTCTATTTATTATGCTTCTCATATGGGTTTGAGTTCTGAGCCAATGGGAGCACAGTTGCATGTGTTGACCCCCATGGTGGAGTCTATAGTAGTAGATTAGGTGTTTTGATCATGCTTCTGTTATTATCCTAGGGTGTGACACTTGGCCTGACCTTATATAACTTGATATGCTTGATTATAATGTGATTCTGGGCATAGGTTGGTTATCCCCCTACTGTGCGGTCTTATATTACTTCTCTAAGACTATTACCTTAGCCATGTGTGGTATTCCCCGGGTGGTGTGGCAGGGCTCGCATAGTAGCACACCGGTTTAAGTTATCTCTTTTGTTCGGACTCGGAGGCTAGTGTCTAGCAAGTGCTTATCTTATTCAACCTATGTGTGTGTGATGTGAGTAAGGAGGTCCCTCCACTTGAGTCAGTTCTAGTTGTTTGTGACTTTGTAGATGTGTTTCCCACCAACCTACCTGGCCTACCCCTATAGCGTGATATTTACTTTCTAATTGAACTTGAGTCGAGTACTCGACTTATTTATATTCCGCCATATAGGATGGCACTTGTAGATCTCAATGAGCTCCGCAGTCAACTTCATGATCTCTTGGGTAAGGGATTCATCTAGCCTGGTGTATCTCCTTAGGGAGCTCCCAATATCTTTGTGAAGAAGAAGGATTGTACAATGTGCATGTGTATTGATTATAGGCAGCTGAATAAGGTGACGGTGAAGAATCATTACCTCATGCCTAGGAATGTTGATCTGTTTGACCAACTTCAGGGTGTCGTTGTATCATTGAATATTGATTTAAGGTTTGGTTACCATCAACTGAGGATTAGGTTAATATACATCCCTAAGACTACATTTAACACACGATATGTCTAGTACGAGTTCCTGGTGATGTATTTTAGGTACACTAATTTCGTTTCTGCCTTTATGGACGTGATGAAGCAGGTGTCAAATCGTATCTTGATTCGTTCTTCATAGTACATTGATGACATTGTAGTATACTCACAGAGCAGGAGTGATCAAGAGCAACATTTGAGGATTGTGCTCAAGACTTTGAGAGATCAGCGACATTATGCCAAGTTCTAAAAGTACAAGTTTTGGCCTCAGTCTATAGCATTTTTGGGGCACACCGTCTACAAGGATGGCATCATGGTAGATCCAGTGAAAATTGACGTTATTCGTGATTGATCTAGGCCCACTTCCGTTACTGAGATTCAGAGCTTTGTCGAATAAGCGGGCTACTATAAATGGTTTGTGGAGGCCTTCTCCACTATTGTCGTACCTCTAACTCAGTTGACTAACCATGATGTTCCCTTAGAGTGGTCTGAGGAGTATGAGTTGAGATTTTGGCAGGTCAAATATTGCTGACCACCGTTCCTATATTGATTCTTCTAATTGAGGGCAAGGGCTTCACGGTACATTGAAACACATCTGGCGTTGGTTTGAGTTTTGTATTGATGTAGCGGGGTTGGTTTATTACTTATGCATCGAGGCATATTAAGTTGCCTGAGCACAACTACCACACTCATGACATGGGGTTGGCGGTGGTAGTTTTTGTGCTTAAGACCTAGAGGAACTACATGTATGGAGTTCGTCGCAAGATCTACACCAATCACAAGAGTCTTTAGTACATTATGAGCTAGAGGGACCTTAATTTGAGCTAGCATTGATGGATTGAACTTTTGAAGGACTATGACCTTTCTATTATCTATCATTCGGGAAAGGCGAATATGGTAGCAGATGCCTTGAGCTGGAAGGTGGTGAATATGGGTAGTCTAGCCTTCCCATCTACTATAGAGCAGCCTTTATCTTTGGACATTTAGCCTTTAGCTACTCAGATGATTCAATTGGATATTGTATATTTCAAGCGTGTCTTAGCCTATATAGGAGTTTAGCTTTCCTTGCTTGATTGGATCTGTGGTCGTTAGTTTGACGATGAGACTTTGATGGCGCTTCAAGATTTGGTTTTAGCAGGTAATGTCAGGCTACTATAGATTCAGATGGGGTTTTGAGGTTTTCTGGTCGTATTTGTGTTCCGAGCGTTGGGGGTTTGATCCAGCTGATACCGCGAGGCCCATGATTCTAGATACTCTATCCATCCGGGTACCGTGAAGATGTATCGTGATTTAAGGCAACATTATATATGGAGTGAATTGAGGAAAGAAATTACAGACAATGTGTCACGTTGTCTGAGTTACCAGCAAGTGAAGGCCGATTATCTTAAACCTGGTGGTGAGTTTCAAATATTACCCATTTTGGAGTGGAAGTGGAATTGCATCACTATGGTCTTTGTGGCACGTTTACCTCGGACTTCTAGAGGTGTTAACAATTTTTGGGTCATCGTTTATCGATTGACCAAGTTAGCACACTTCCTCCCTATTCAGTCTTTATCCAGCGCCGACAGGTTGGGCCATTTCTACATCCGAGAGATGGTTCATCTTCATGGTGTGCATGTTTCTATTATATCAGATCATGGTGCTTACTTCACTTTTATCTTTTGAAGGACCTTTCATGAAGAGTTGGGCACCGTGTCAACCTTAACACAACTTTCCACATGTAGACTGATGGTTAGTTGGAGAATACTATTTAGGTTCTTGAAGATATGTTGGGGGCTTGTGTTTTGGAGTTTGGAGGTCAGTAGGACCAAATCTTTCCTTTGGAGGAGTTTGTGTACAATTATAGATACCACTCTAGTGTTCAAATGGCCCAGTTCGAGGCCTTATATGGACGGCATGTTTGCTCACTGGTTGGTTGGTTTGAGTCTATACAGCCTAGACCCTGTGGCACAGACTTGATTCAGTAGGCTTTTGACCAGGTGAGAGTGATTCAGGACAGGCTTCGGACAGCTCAAAGTAGGCACTAGAGTTATGCTGATCGTAGGAGGCAACCTTTGAGGTTTTTAGTTAGTGATAGAGTTTTCCTCCGTGTGTCGCCCATAAAGAGCGTGATAAGATTAGGGAGGTGAGGCAAGCTTTTCCCTAGGTATATTGGGCCTTTTGAGCTCCTCTTAACAGTTGGTGAGATTGCTTATGAGTTGGATCTACCACCAATATTCTCAGCTATCCACCTGGTTTTCAATGTTTCAATGTTGCACCGGTATGTTTCAGATGAGTTTCATGTGCTCTAGTATGATATTGTACAGTTTGATGACCGTTTGAATTTTATGGAGGCGCCAGTTGTCATTCTAGCCAGAGATGTGTGGTGGTTGTGTTCAAAAGTCATTACTGTGGTTACGGTCCGTTGGAGGCATCGTCCAGTTGAGGAGGATACCTGTGTGACCGAGCAAGAGACGTGGGAGCAGTTTTCTTTCTTATTTGAGCCTTTAGGTACTTCTTGACTCTTACTTTTACAAATGAAAATTCTTTTAGTAGTGGATATTTTAATGACCCTCTTGGTCATTTCTATGTTTATGCCTTGTATTCGTTGTTATGAGTGTTCCAATAGTGACCCCAAGTCATTTATGACTTGTTGGGACTAACAGTTCGGTCACTTGGTCGTTTGTTTTGTTTTTATGTGAGTTTTTGTGTTTTTGAGATTTTGAACCTTGAATAGCAATTTTTTACAAAAAGTTTAGGAAAATGACCTCAGAATCCAATTATGATGATTCCATCAGCTACAGAAGGGTCATTTTAGGCTAACATCATGGTCAACACGACTCCCAAAGCTTTTAGTGTGAGTCTGTGCGATTAGGCATTTTAACTTTCAAGCTAAGGCCTAAGCTTGACTTTAGTCAACATTCTGGGTAAACGAGCTCGATGAGAATTATATATGCACGGTTAGCTCTAGAATGTTGATTTTTTTCTATAACGACCCTTCATTCAGATGTCGAGGCTTTCGAGCTAATTCTGAGCCCCTTGTAGATTTTGGCTTAAAATAGAATTTGGGGGTGGGATCCACTTTTTGCAGAGATGACCTCATGTGAAAATTTCGACTGCTCCATTGAGTTTGAAATGTCAAATTTGGATGGGATCATATCTCGTTTGCGTGAACGGGGTTTTGAATGAATTTTGAACACCCCGTCGGAGATTTTCAACCTACAAGAAAACCAGCTGAAATGCATCCGCTTGTGCACGCCAAAATGGATTTTGCATTCACAGACCCTAGGCCGCGATCGCGGGGCACTTGCCACGCTAACAAGTCTTGCATTTACAGGATTTACCTGCCGCAATCATGGGGTCAAGCTTTCTCTTGGCCGCGATCACGAGGTCCTTACCGCGTCCGTGAGGCCCGCATTCACGAAGAAGAGATCAAAATGGTCTTATTTAAAGACCAGTCATGTTTTCAGCGTGGAGTTCAATATTTAGAAGGTGATTTCCTTCTCAATTTAACTCAGTTTTGGGTGATTCAAAGTCCTACGTATCAGAAATTATCAGGTCTACACTGTGCAGTGATCAAAAGTGGTTGGACAACTCTTGTTTGTGGTGAATTCTATTTTTTCGAGTTTGTTCTGGTTCTTCTTGTGAGATAAACTGTTAAATTATGCAGGTTGGTTGAATATGTTTTTCCGAGCCCCGAATTGTGCTCCATTTTTGAAAACAAGATCAGGGTACTATTTAGGACCCTTTGACAAGTCAATTCCATAAACTTCCAACACGGGTCCCGTAATTTCTATTTAACTTTGAAATTGGTTCGTCTCTGTTTTATGTGTTTTTGGTGTCTAAACGACCGTATTGACATTGTGATCCTATTTTTGATAGTGTGGCGGCATTCGAAGGTCGTTTGGGAAGCAAAAGCTCTAGCCTTGTGATTCAGGAACGTACGCGGTTGGCCAACTTGTAAACTACAACTTCATTTCTGTTATATTGAGCTTGAATGTGTAAATGCATGTTGATTATAATGAATTGGGGGCGGGTATCTAGTTATTCTTATTTTCCTTTTCTTATATACCATGTGTAGGCTTGACTAGTCTTATCTTCGATTGTAGTACTGTGCTAGTTGGGGATTGTATGTGTTCCATGTTGTTGTGACTTGATTTGTTGTTGTTATTTGTTATATATTTGAGCATGTTCGGCCTTAGTCTAGGATTAGATTATTGTTGCCTTAGATTTGTGATCCTTATAGCATTGTTTCTACTCTGACGTCATTTCAGACAGACTAGATCCTTGTAGACTAAAGTAGCAGACTTGATTCTAATAGTATGAACCTTAGTTTAGTCTTTTCCGAAACTTATTGATCTTCCATTCTCTCCCCCTATTTATGTGGCTCTGATGCACGATAGGTTTTGAGCTTTGCGGTGACTTGGGATTGTATGGTTTTAGGTTTGGCGCCTTCTTGTGATTTTTTTTGAGTAGATGTCATTACACGGTGGCTTGGTTATGGAATATGAGATCCTCTTTAGAGTTGACGGACCCCTAGGTCACTCTTGCTAGCTGGGCAGCTTACGCCCCTTGGAGTAGACTTGTTGGTTGTGTGGCCTTGATATATGAGATCCTCTTAAGAGTTGACGGACCCCCGGATCACTCTTGCTAGCTTGAAGGCTTATGCCTTTGGGAGTGGACTAGCTGGCTGCACAGTCTAAATTGATTGTCAATCTTGCTAGCTGGGCTAGGAGTTTACAGGATTGTTGAGTATTTGTGGTTACTTGGGCTGGGAGCCCGAATTTCTCTTTGTGGTACTCTTCTCTAAATAGACTCAGCTATTATGTGTACCTGCTGGTCTTATGGGGGTCCGTACGGGTTTTATTTTAACGTGAACACGAGTGTACCTTCTAGGCTTATGAGGGTCCATTTAAGTTAGGTTTAGTTGTACTTAGATTTACTTTTGGTATGCTCGTGTGATTTATTTCAAATCCTATTTGACCTCTGTTTATGGCTGGATTCTATCTTTTCATATTGTTCTTACCTTATTGCTTAGTCGGTCTATGATGCCTACTGAGTACCTATGTTTTGGTACTCATGTTACACTCTGCATCTGTTTCGTGATGCAGGTTCAAGTACCAGCTATCGACGATGATTGTTTGTGCCATCTTCAGCAACTTTTTGGATCGAAGACGTGGGTGAGCACTTGGCGTTCTAGATCAGTTGTCTCCTTCTGTACATATTTATCTAGCCTTTTGCTTTTGAGACGACATTGCTTTTTGTCCAATTTATTGACTTGTACCCTTATTATTAGACAACTCTATACTTATAACTTCCTAGTTCTGGGATGGATTCTCTTGCATATAGTTTTTAGGTTTGCTCCTGCTTCTGTTTCGTCAATTGTTATAGTTTAATTTATATTTAGTTCTACCCTTATACTCATTACTTGTTCTTTTGGGTTACTGGTCGGCTTACCTACAGATGGGTAATATTAGGTACCATCATTACTCGAGGAATCGAGTCGTGACATAATATTACAAGTAAAATGTGTAGAAATGTGAACTCCCCCTTCCTAAGAAACCATGAAATTGGAATCACTAATTGAAAAAATTAAAACAACTTGAATTTTACAGATATTCATTGATGTCTTACAATTTTAATTATTATTTTTTGTGTTATCACAATATTCTTTCATGTTCGGAGCTGAAATACTCAAAAATGCAAAAAAGACCATTTGTTTTGTTATTTGACCGAAAAGGATAAATCGATCAAGCTTGAGCGAGATGTCTTATCATTTAACTAATGGCATAAGGCCGTTAGTTTTTCTCATAATTCGCTCAGTTGTAAGCAATTTTATAGTCTAGTTTTTGTAGTTCTCGCTCACTGGACGGCCTTTTTTTCTAAGCTTCCCACTTACATGTATAATATAATGGAGTTCTCATATTTCATTTTTCACAAAAGCAAGTTGAACTTCTGAGTTCTGATATTTGAGATGTATTCTACCTATAAATCATGATTATGATACTTAAATAATAGTTTTAGATATCATGTCTATAGGATTCGTCACTTAATTTATACAGATTAGATTTGTATCACATACATTATTTAGAAGTCATATTTATAGGACTTTAATTTCATCAATACTATCATACAAAATTATGCTTATCGAAAATCAGCTTTAGGACATTCATGATTCATCTCATTAACGTCACAAAGATTTACCATGCTTATGGGAGTTAATATGGTAAACATGAGTATCTCTATTCGAATTGTCTCACATATATTTTTTAAATGCAATATCTGTTAACAAAAAATCATCTCATGAATAAATCCTATTTTTCATCACATGTACAACACCCATATTTGTTCCATGATCCTTCACAATTTATATTTATATTCAAGCATTCTAATTCATTAATCTAGAGGGGTATTTGAGACTTTTATGTTCTAATTTCTCTAACTTTTATTATTTTTGTTTGACGATGATGTGACTAGTTAAGAACCTTAGGATTTCTTTTAATCTAGAACTTATCCTAACAGTAAGTTGAATGCCTCTTGGAAATTAAGTTAGGATGGGTAGGCACCTTTTAGGGTGTTAGTTTCTTTTATTTTAGATTTCTTTAAGGTTAATGATAAATGAACCTAGGAAGGGTAGAGGGGAGATAATCAGAAATAATGGAAGTTACCCGAGCAGAAAAATGACAAACTCTGAATTTGTCTTTGGTTAATAAGCGGGACGCTTGTACGAATAGAATAGATTATATTTTTGATTTGTTTCATATTTTGACCTTTTAACTCTTTTAATATTTAAATATTTTAGTTGGTAATTATTTGGGGTAGCTTAATCAACTAGAAACCGTTTTTCCTCTATATCTATTTGTGTAAATTATATCTTCTCGCATATCCATTTTAATGATGTTTCATGTTAGTTACTACTTAGCTTTTAATTTTATTTATTTTGTATTAAAATTTATTCTTTTTATTTCATATCTCTTATCGCTTAGTCTTTCTGTAAAAACTAGAGACCTTATTTGACAAGTTTTTAAAATTCACATAATTTTATAAGATCCGACTGAGACCCACATAATTCAATCATTAAACGATCTACGATTTTGCAGATTTATAAAATTAATTGTTGTAATCAGTATAGAATGGTGTCCTAATGTGCCTTTCATTCGTTAGGTGGTGAATCTTCTCTTTTTAAAATCCTAAAAAGAGTTGTTACATCATTGAATCCCATTGTGAGAAAAATGGGGCACAACAACAGGTTGACTAAATTAGCTCATTTTATTCCAGTGAAGGTGGATTCTAACTCTCAAAAGTTTAGCAATATATATGTTAAGGAGATGGTATGGTTGCATGAGGTGCCTCTTTCTATCATCTTCAACAAAGGTACTCAGTTTACTTCTAAGTTATGGGGTAAGTTGCATGAGACGTTGGACCCTCGTCTCACTTTCAGTACAGTTTTTCATCCGCAAATAGATGGACAGTTGGAAAGTACTATTTTGGTGCTATAGAATATGCTGAGAGCATGTGTGATTGACTTTCGAGGTCATTAGTATCAATAGCCTTTGCGTGAGTTAACCTATAATAATAGCTATCATTCCAGAATTTATATGATATTGTTCGAGGCACTCAATGGGAGGGGGTACAAATTGCCTATAGGGTGGTTTAAAGCTAGAGATCTAAATCCTTTTGGTTTTGAACTAGTGCTGGAAGCTTAAGAGAGGGTAAGAAGCATCCAAACCAAGTTGTTGGCAGTTTAGAGTACACAAAAGAAGTATGCAAATCATAAGGTAAGATAAATGATGTTTGAGGCAGGGGTAAAAGTTTTGTTGAAAGTTTAACCAATGAAAGGAGTGATTATATATGATAAGAAGGGTAACATCAGCCCTCGATACATCGGTCCATTCGAGATTCTTGATAGTGTGAGGCAAATGGCTTGCAGGTTAAGACTGCCATCCAACATGTCTGGAGTTCATCCATTTTTTCATGTGTCTATGCTAAAGAAGTACCAAGGGATGGAGATTATATCATCAAATCTTACTTGATAGTACAATACAAGGATTTGTAGTATTAAGAGGAATTAGTTGCAATTTTTGACTTGTATGGTCAGAAGTTGAGGACAAAAGAGATCAAAATCGTAAAGGTTCAGTGGAAACATCTTCCGGTTGAGGACTATACTTGAAAAACCGAGAGGGACATGCGAGACAAGTTCCCTCACTTATTTGAGGACTCAGGTACTACACTTTTTCCAATTTAGCTCGATTGTCTTATTTGATCACTCGGGGACGAGCAATGGGTAAATTGGTATATATTGTAATGATCCCTTCAGGTCATTGTGAGGGGATCAATGGTGAAAGAATTGGGCCTGAAAACATTTTTGGTAGGGGCTTAAAATTCTAGGCTAGGCTAGTCTCAGATGAAATCTGAGTGAGGCGGAGTCTAGGGAAATCTAGGAATGGATGGAATATTATGTCTAAGTGTGGATCGTGTTTCATAGTAGCTAAGATGTTAAGGAATCCATAAGGCCTTTCAGAATCGAATTTGGGTAAGTAAAACTCCTGAAATTGAACTTGACATGAAGAGGTTAGTTAAGAGCACCATGATTCGAAGGTGTATTACGAAATGGGGGTCTGGGAAAGGATTTACGAGTTTCTGTCTCTGTACAAGCCACTATAGCAGGTTTCACACCGCTATAGTGGGTGTCACACCGCTATAGCGGGATGAATTAATTCTCACTATATAGGGTGGGCCGCTATGGCGACATCTCTATAGCGGGTCCAACCTCTATAGAGGGTATGACTACTATAGTGTTGTTAGTCGGGGTTTTGTGTGGAAAAATCTCAAAGATCTTTTAGTTTCTATAACTTCATTCTTGGAATTTAAAAGGGCGAATTAGGGTAGTTTCCTTCAATTTTTCCATCGATCTCCTTGGTAAAGGTATGTTAATTAGTTTTTCAACTTGTATTTTAATTCTTAATCCTTAGAATCTAGGTTGTTAATCATTGGGAAAGGGTTTTAACTTGAATTAATGGTGGAAAGAATCCTTGTTGGGTAGAATGATTATGGGAATGGCCGGGGGTTAAGATTTGGTTATAATCCATATATAATTAGGCCATCTTTGATTGATTATTGTATTTGTTATTACTGTTTAGACCAAGAACAACTTGGAAATCATAAAAAGGGGAAAGCTCAAAGTCTTTAGAGCATTCCGGCTTGTTTCGAGGTAGGTGATGGTTGTTGTTTTCCCGTTTATGTTATATATGCTTGTTACCTGCATTTTTAGTAATGTATGCATGTATATGATTAGGAAAATTAGAAAGACATGACGTTAAATAAACGATGTTGTCAATCGCATGTAATGAATGAGTTACATGATTGTACATGTGTTTTCGTGATTCATTATTGTGATTGTGTTGTGTGTGATGATTGAGACTGGTATCACGCATGTACATATTATTATTTGAATCGGGTAGCACGTTAGTACACTAACATTTGGATTGGGTACCACACTGTTACAATGGGAACATGTAGCACGATGATACACTAACTATGGGAATGGGTACCGTGTCGGTACATTAAGAGTTTGTATATGTGGGTTCCATGAGAGAACAGACTGACTTGTTGTAGTATGATGATTCATGATGTTTATGCATATCTATTCAAGGTAAGGACTGAGAGTCCAGACTATGATGTACTTATGTTTGTAACTGTGTAGTCTGCTTACTGGGTAGTGGTTGCCTGCTTATATTTCATTTACTAGAACTAGCCAATGATCTTTTCAAACATGTACTTCCATGTATTATTCTCTATCTTGTTGTCCATCTTTTCGAACCCTGACATTTTAAACTTTAGGCTTATGTGTCCTTGTTGGGGTTGCGTCCCCTTATTTTATACTTTTTAGATATTTTGGTATAGCGACTTTCAGGTTCTAGGGAGTTTATTCCACATTTGTTGAAAATTTTTGGGTTTATGAGAACTCGGTCTTTAAATTGCCAAAACCAGTTTTCTTAATGTTTACTATGATTACTTGATTTTAAGTAGTTGATAGATTGAATTGAGGTTGATAGTTGGTTCTCGCACCAGAGGGTTAGTGTGAGTGCCCACTAACAGAGGGTCAAGGTCGTGACAATTATAAATGATTATATTTAAAAAAGAGTAAAAAAAGAAGAGGAAAGTTGTAACAAATATCAGAACACAAAACTTCAACTTGATTTTATGAAAAATAAAATACGGAAACTCCATTAAATTATACATGTGCGTTGGAAGCTTTAAAAAAATCGCTCAGCCTTGAGCGAGAAGTAAAAAAAATAGAATACAAAATCACTCACAACCGTGTGAGCTATGGAAAAACTAATGGCCATCTGTCGTTAGTTAAATGAACAGATATCTCGCTCAAGGTTGAGCAATTAGTCCATTTTGATTAAATAGTAAAACAAATTACCCTTTTTACATTTTAATGGAAAAATTATCCCTTTTGACTCCGGACTGATACTTTATATTTTTTAGTAGATAACTTATTTTATATTTAATTTATTGATTCTACTTTTTATTCGCAATTGCTATCGTTCGGATGTGCATGAGATAAATTTATTCTTGTGGAATAACTTATAAATTATACAAAAGATATAAATTGCATTAGGTAAATCAGTATGATGAATCGTAGAGAAGCTTGATGTACCGGTATTCGACGATACATTTAATACTTTTACCTATGAATAATTGTGAGTTACTTACTACTGTGCTAGATAGAAAATCAGTTAAAGTAAGTAAGAAAGAAAAATGGAGCTAAGTGTTGTCAAATGAGAGTTATGATGCCAAAGCTAATGGACCGTCAGACGTGAGACGAGCCGTCACACCTGCAGGAATACCACAACTCTCTGAAGTTATGCGACGATGGAGGCGATAGACTATCGGACCTCTAAATGACCGCCGGACATCTGAAAGACCGTCGGACCTCTGAAAGATCATCGGTCCTCTGACGGGACGTCAGATGCAGCATCAGACTTGCAGAATTAATCACTTTATGAAGATCAATAAAGACCAAGGAGACATACCTTCACACCTATGACGGGCCATTAGAGGCAGCGCCAGATGAGCCTTGACATTTCTTCTTTCTATTTTTAAATTTTAAATTTTTTGGAACTATATATATAATATTTTTAGGGTTTTATTTTGTTATCTATCTTTTAGTGAAGAAGACAATACTGCTTGAATGGATTTTGAATGAAAATTACATTGCTTTATTGAAATTAAAGTGTTGATTGTCCTTAAATCTCGTAAGTAATTATTTAATGAATGAATGTAATTCTATTCCTTGTTTCAATAATCATGAGTGGCTTAATGCCACAACCAAGGGTTGTGGAATCCATGATGACTTGACCTAAAAATAGGGTTTTTACGAAATGGATCATGTGTTATGTTTGTATATTGTATTATCTCTTTCATTTTAATTGACTTTTAATAATTGCAAACATTAAAACCTACCTTAAGTTGAGCTTGTTTGAGTAAAAAGGCTAAAACTTGAAAAAAGAGTTGATAACAAGAATTTGAGGATCTAGACTCGTCTAATAGTTAATGTTATAGCAAGATTAACCCTCTTGAGTTTCTATCTATTAGAATGATGGTAAACACTTTTAGTTTGAAAGAATAAAGTGATATAGATTTAATTTGGTTGAAAAACAGTTAAGTATAGCATAAGCTTGATAAACTGATATACTAACAATGTAAGATGAACATCTGTAATTAATCCAAAAATGGTCAAACGGTCTTGGTGAACACAATCGTGGGTAATTCTCTCCGATCGATTCTAAATTAAGTGATATTGTTAGTTGTTAGTAGTGTAAAAGTGAATCTTAAACCAATAAACAAAACTTTCCATATTTCTCACTTTATTTTGAAAATAAGTAACTGAAAGTACATAACCACATACAACTTAGTTATCCCCTTATTCCCCGTGGGATTCGATCCCTACCTAGTTGGGTTCTATATTTGACGACTGCAATATACTTCTTAATTGAGGTGTAAATTTAGACGAATCACTGGGGAAATTGACCTTTGACCTTCATTCGGTAACTTGATAGTACAAAAGTTAATTTTAAACCATTGACAATGCGCAAAAGGTACATCCAACTATTTTTAATGGCTAACCTTCCACCCATGAATTTACTTTAGAATCATATCCATTGACATTAAAATCGTAAGGAATTTATCTCTGAAGCACATTGATTTTTAAAAAAAATACAGAAGTAAAATCTTGTCTACCTAGTTGGGTTCTATATTTGACGACGACTGTTTTATACTTTCTTAATATAGATGTAAATTTAGATGTATCAAAGTCGTTAGCTGGGGAAATTGACCTTTGAACTTCCTTAGGTAACTTGATAATACAAAAGTTATTTTAAATCATTAACAGTGCGTAAAAGGTATATTCAACTGTTTTTAATGGCTAACCTTCCACCCATGAATTTCCTTAAAATTCATATTTTTGACTTAAATATCATAAGGACTCCGTCTCTGAAGCATATTGATTTTTCAAAAAAAATACACAAGTAAAATCTTGTCTGTTGATGAGTTTGAGATTTCGACCTATTTACGGCTTTGTTTTCATAGTTTAAATGTCCTCAAATGCCTAATTTATACTCTAAACTGATGTTAAAGTGTTGATTTGTAGCAATGAAGGCGAAAGAGCAAGGCAAGGACATTACCGAGCAAAACGGAGCGAAAAAGCTGAAGAAGTTGAATGAAGGCAATCCTGGTGATCGCCAAGACCACTCGGTGAACCATCGAGTGGCTCTTTAGCTCGCCTAAAGTTCCAGCGTGCCAGTCCTGGGGAAAAATGTAATTGGCAACAGAAATGGGCAGTCGGCGGACTACCGAACGACTCGACGACATCAACCTCGATCGCCTAATGATACAGAACCTTGAGGACTGATAGCCAATGCAAATCGGCGATGGATTGGAGGAAAGGGCGGATCACCGAGCGGGTTGGGGACGCCCGACTTACTTCGCCTAATGGCCCTGAACGCCAAAATTTGGGAAACTATAAATTCACATTTAAAAAGAAGAGAAAGAGTTCTGATTCCAAAAAGTTTTTAGAGTTTTAGTTTTCTCTGAGTTTTTAAATTTTCATTGTAGACTTTGAAGATTTTGAGACTTAGTTTTGAGGAATTGAAATTAGGTTTGTGAATTAATTCAATTTGAAGAATTGTAGAGACTTGGAAACTATTACCCAACTCATGGCTAATATAGTTGGTAATTGTTTCTCTATTTTTATGATGTGTAGCTAAAACCCCAATTCTTGGGGTGTGATCATGTGATTATTGGCTTAATTAGCTTATGGGTATTGTTATTTATTGATTTAAATGCTTAATTTAAGTGGGTTTAATCGATAGTTGTGTATTAATCTATGAATTGTAGTTGCAAATGCAACTCTAACTTAGAGTTCTGGGTTTGCTTGAGAAAGAGGTTTTAGAATCAAAGTTTTTGATTAATGATTGTAGTTATTGGGTTGATGTGGATTCAGCTCGAGAGAGTGAATCCTAAACTCGATTCTACCTAACTAGCTCGAGAGAGTAGATAAATTAAGGTTTTGGGTTGTTTATATTGGTAAGCTTGTAGAGGTTCGACAGAACTTGCTTGAATCGTAATAGTTGTTCGAGAGAAAGCTATTGCATATATTGTCTAGACTACCTACTGAGATTTAGCAATCATTAGTAAATTTCTATTACCCATATAGCGAAATTAGCCTATAATCGATCACATCCCAAAAATTCCTCTCTACATTATCGAGTCCCCTGTTTTCGTATTTGTTTTAGTTGCTAATTGACAAACCAATCCCCCCATCTGACATTTGTTGTCACCCTTTCGATTTAGCTAAATGTCTGCGATAATTTCTATTCCTACCACTGACTAGATTACATTTATAACTTCGTAACTGAATTCAAACTTGTAACGCTCCCTTTGGGTTCGACCCCAAATCTTCGTTGGGTTTTATACTAGATTATGATCACCTACACCTAGTATTGGATGAGATGTAGTTGAGCGTTTAATAAAAAATGACGCCGATGTCGGGGAGTGGTGTTTAGTTACACAAGAAGAGGATGCCCTAAGCCTACCAATTCAAGGTATATCAATCAAGATCACTTTTAATTACACATGAAGAGGATACCCTAAGCCTACCAATTCACAGTATATTATACATTGAGAAAACCTTTCACAACATGTAATCATCATTCACAAGTGTATAATTGAGAATAGCCTTTCAATAACACCACAATTGCATTATAGTCATGATCACATTACTTTCAAAGTATTCACAAAGCATGTACACAAACATCATGTTTATACAAAACTCTCATAATTTGCCCTTCAAGGACCATGAATCATAATTCACCATCACACCTAGAATTGCTACCATTATGCATGGATAATAACATTATTCAAATAACTAAACTACTACAAGAACAATTTCATGTATTCACCTTACTATAATTCACCCACATCACAAAGTTATAAATTAGGGTTATGGGGAATTCATGGATTCATGGGAGATTTTATCATAAAACCACCATAAAATATAAATTCAATCATAATATAGGATAATTAAATCATTGAAAATGTTTTTAGAAAGAATCCATGACTTGGAGTGAAAACCCTAGGTTTTAGAGACTTTTCTACTTTGAAATTGAGAGTTTGAGGACTTTATGGATGAAAGAATTCCATGAATAAAAGACTACCATACCTTAGGTGAAGAAATCCAACAAATTCGAGTCAAAAAGCTTCCTTCTTCAAGCCCTAACTTGATCTTCTTCCTCTTCTTCCTTGAAGTTCTAGAGAGATGATTTTTAGGGGTAAAGTTGGTTTGAATTTGGTCTTGGGATTTATGAAGTATAAGGGTTAGTTAATGGATTAAAAAACATTATATAGGTCTATTAAAATAATATAAAATGACCCTACAATAAACTAACTAAAAAGGAAATTACCTAAAAGACCTTACCTTTTGGCCGAACTTGGACAGCAACACATGCCCCATCCACGATCCTCACCTACGGGGAGTGGATGAACCCACGGACCTTACTGGTCATTCGTGGGTCGAGGGCTGGGGCTAGAAAAACAGGGGAAGGTCAGGCCTTGACCCACGATCATGTCCCACGAGGCGTGGATGGACCTACGCCCAGTAGGTCCCATCCGTATGTCACCAACTTTGGGCAGTTTTGGGGACTATTTTGGGGTCCTCCTCAAGAACCCTTGGTCCTTGGGGGGGTCGTACCTTTATGTTTAATCCCTAAACCCCTCATCCTAAGTACGGGAAGTCATTTTACAACATTAACCCACATATCAAACTCTAAAACTCTCACGTAAGGCTCTAGTTTCACCTACTAGTTTTCTGGGTGTTACACTAAGTTTTCTATGTGTGAATTTTGGCTTGAGTCTGTGGCATTCTTAGGCCATATTGTTTTTCATGATGGAATTCGAGTTGACATCCAAAAGATAGAGGTAGTGCAGAATTGGCCTAGACCCACATCTCCAACTAATATTAGGAGTTTCTTGGGGTTGGCTGGATATTATAGAAGGTTTGTCGAGGGATTCTCATCTATTTCATCTCATTTGACCAAGTTGACTCAGAAAATAGATAAGTTTCAATGGTCTGAAGCTTGTGAGAAAAGTTTTCAGGAATCAAAAAAGCGGTTGACTACTGCCCCAGTATTGAGCTTACCAGAGGGTTCGCAAAGCTTTATGGTTTATTTTGATGCGTCCAGAGTCGGATTCGGTTGTGTATTGATGCAGAATGGCAAAGTTATAGCTTATGCCTCTAGACAGCTTAAGATTCAAGAGAAGAATTACCCAACCCATGATTTAGAGTTGGCTGTCGTAGTGTTTGCTTTGAAAATATGGCGTCCCTATCTTTATGGTGTTCATGTGGATGTGTTCACCGATCATAAGAGCCTTCAGTATGTGTTTAGTCAGAAAGAGCTTCATCTCAGACAAAAAAGATGGTTAGAGTTACTCAAGGATTATGACATGAGAATTCTCTATCACCCAGGTAAGGCTAATGTTGTTGATGATGCCTTGAGCAGATTGTCTATGGGTAGTACCGCCCATGTTGAGGAAGACAAGAAAGAGTTAGCTAAAGATGTGGACAGAGTTGTGCGATTCAGAGTTCGTTTAATGGATTCCAATGAAGGAGGAGTTGTGGTGATGAATGGGGCTGAATCATCATTAGTGTCCGAAGTGAAATTGAAACAAGACCAAAATCCTATTTTTCTTGAGTTGAAGGAAAATGTTCATAAGCAAGAAGTGATGGCTTTTGAACAAGGGGGAGATGGTGTATGGAGGTATCAAGGTAGATTGTGTGTGCCAAGGGTGGATGAACTTCTAGAGAGGATCATGGAGGAAGCTCATAGCTCTAGATATTCTATCCATCCGGGTTCAACAAAGATGCATTGTGACTTGAGAGAAGTCTATTGGTGGAGTGGTATGAAGAAGGGCATTACAGAGTTCATTGCTAAGTGTCCGAATTGCTAACAAGTTAAGGTAGAGCACCAGAGGCCCGGTGGTATGGCTCAGAATATAGAGATTCTTGAATGGAAGTGGAAGATGATCAATATTGACTTTATTACTGGTTTGCCGCGATTTCGCAGGCAGCATGATTCCATCTGGGTGATTTTAGACCGAATGACTAAATCAACCCACTTTTTGCCAGTAAAGACTACACATTCAGCAGAAGATTATGCTAAGTTATATATTCAAGAGGTAGTCAGAATTCATGGAGTTCCGGTCTCCATTATTTCAGACAGAGGTGCAGAATTTTGGAAGTCATTCCAGAAAGGTTTGGGTTCAAAGGTGTACTTGAGTACTGTTTTTCATCCTCAGACTGATGGTCAAGCAGAGCACACTATATAGACTTTAGAAGATATTTTGAGGGCTTGTGTGATTGATTTTAAAAGAAATTGGGATGATCACCTACCTCTCATAGAGTTTGCTTATAACAATAGTTACCACTCTAGCATCCAAATGGCTCCCTATGAACCTCTTTATGGGAGAAGATGCAAATCTCTTATTGGATGGTTTGAGGTTGGTGAAGCTGGGTTGATAGGACCACATTTGGTTCATGAAGCTATGGAAAAAGTTAAGACTATTCTAGAGAGGTTAAAAACAGCGCAGAGTCGCCAGAAATCCTATACAGATCTTAGGGGAAGAGACTTAGAGTTTGAAGTAGATGATTGGGTTTATTTAAAGGTTTAACCCATGAAGGGTGTTATGAGATTTGGCAAGAAGGGGAAACTTAGTCCCCAGTATGTTGGTCCTTACAGAATATTCAAGAGGATCGGTAATGTGGCTTATGAGTCAGAGCTACTGCAAGATTTAGCAGCGGTCCATCCAGTATTTCACATTTACATGTTGAAGAAGTGTATGGGCGATCCTTCACTTATCATACCTACCGAAGATATTGGTATTAAGGATAGCTTATCATATGAGGAGATTCCTGTAGAGATTCTAGATCACCAGATTCATAGGTTGAGGACCAAGGAAGTAGCATCAGTCAAGGTTCTATGGAGAAATTGGTTTGTTGAGGAAGCGACTTGGGAAGCTGAGGAGGATATGAAGAAGAGATACCCACATCTCTTCGAATCTGGAGAAATTCCAAATTAAGGTACTAATCATTTTCTTGGCATTTGTTTTAAGTTGGCATGTTGTATTTACATTTTGCTTGTTGGGTGTTTGAGCTGGATGTTAGATGTTAGACCCTTAGCCTACTAAGAGTATACTCATTCAAGGACGAATGTTCCCAAGGGGGAGATATTGTAACACCCCGCTATTTGAAGAAGCTAGAATTAGAAAGAACCATTTTTGGAAAGAATGAAAATCTGAAATTTGGCAAGTTATGTTAAGTATGAGTTTTGGGTAAACTTCAAACGACCATAACTCTTAGTAAAGAATGAGTTAGGTGGGCTACAAGGTATCAAATGAAAGTTCTTGGAATCCTCTTTCCAACGCCATCGAGTTTTATAAATTCTGAGCTCGTATGAGGGAGATATGCCTGTTTGAAGTCGGGCTATTCATTTAAGGAAAGTTATCCGGATTTAAGTTTTGGTCTTTTTTCTTACCTTATCAGATTTAATTCATTTTTAGTAATTAATTAGGGGTCTAAAATGAAATGGTTCAGTTTACGCAATTACAATTCACGCTAGGGTTTTTTGAAAAGAGTTCAAGAAGAGAAAAGAGGAGAAAAGAAGAGAAAGGTCAAGATTCGTCGATTTCTTGAGGATTTGGTTGCGGATTTCGCCAAGGGTTGATCCCTAAAGAGGTATGTGAGTTCACATAGCATTGGGTGAGTTCACCCACGCACCAATCTTGTTAATTTCATCGTTAAATTCGTTCTAGAAAGTTGAAGGTTTTATGTTCTTGAATTGTGTTCTTGAAATTAGCTTTCGTTCTTGAGTTAAGTTGAGATTGATGAGTTCTTGACGAAATCGTGTAAATTTTAGAGTCGCGGTTGATTATATTCTTGTGTACATATATTGGGTATCTGAATCTAAAGAGAAATTGAGAAAAAGAATCGAATTTAGTCTAATTAAGATCAGAAAACAAGAAGAAAAATTTGTCGGATTGAACTGGGGAGGGGAGGTGCGTCGCGCCACTGATGCGCCAGCAGGACTGGCGTGGTGCACCAGCAGTGCACCAAAAATGAGCCCCAAAACTTTGGGGCTGGCGCCCCGTGCCAACAATGCGCCCGGGACGTCTGTCCCCACCTGTTTTTCATCGTTTAGCCCGTCTAAGTTCTCTTAAAGTGTCCTATCACTTCCTATCGATTCTAACTACTCTAAATGACTTCTAAACATCTAGAAATCATCCATAAACATGAGTCATAATCTTGAATCCATAAATTCAAATTCAAGGAAAGTTAAGAGCCACGTCTAGAGAGTTCTTAGAGTCTTTTCAAAAGTATTTTGCAAATGTTTTAAACTTCTTTTAAGGACTTGAGCCTTGAGTTGAGTAAGAGTAAGAGTGAATTTCATTTCATCAAAAGATTATATGGGGACTAAGTATTCCCAAGAGTAAAAATATTTTCACATTTAAATAAGAGAGGAAACATCGATTTCCAAGAGAGCTTTTGAGCTAGTTTTTGAGTAATAATCTCAAACCACAGAAAGAGTCATATTAGCTAGTTACATTTTGGGAGAGTATTGAGCACCGATTTGGGGACGAGTTTGAGTTCAGATAATTCAAAGTCTCCAAAAACCGTGTAGCCAGCATGGGTAAAAAAGGGTCATACTTTTTAGATGATTTCTTAATGCTTTTAGCATAGACTAGTGGATCCATTTAGTGAGTAGGTTCTATACCCCCGACAAGGTATAGGACGGCCCTGGCAGCATGAGGCAAGACGTTGTATCATCACATAGCTCATAGTGATGGTTGTCGGTTAGAGAAACTCGCACTGAGATATTTTATATTCTTATATACATAGAGTTACTTGTATTTTCATATACAAACTGAGTTATTGTGTGTTTTTCAATACACTGAGTTGTTATTCACATGTTTTAAAGCTTTTCTTTATATTGCATCCTTATTACTTCTTTATATTGAAATGAGTTGAGTTGAGTTGAGACAAGGTAAGTTTCTTCAGTTCCATTTCAAGCTTATGTCTTGTTTTAGATTTCCCCTCGCATGCTCGTACATTCAATGTACTGACGCCATTTGGCCTGCATCATATGATGCAGATACAGGTAACCAGGATCAGCATCCAGTGCTTCATTGATCCAGTTGAGCATTTCAGAGTCATTTGGTGAGCCTCCTTGCTTCCGGAGTATTCCCTTTTAGTTGCTTTATTATTCTAGTTTATTAAGATATCGTGGCTCTTGTCTCGACGTCCATCTCAGTTATTAGAGGCTTCATAGACAGTTAGTTACTAGCTCATTAGTCTTGTTATTTCAGTTGTGTTGATTATAAGACTTGATTTGCCTTATTGGCTAGTTGAATATTTTCTTTTATAACATTCTTGTTTATGACATGAACTTATCTTTGTTGAGTAAAGTCTTCAGCTGAGTAGTAAGCCAGGACAAGGGTTTGCTTGGGGCCAGCAATGGTTCTCGAGTGCTAGTCCCGCCCAGGGTGTAGGCTCGGGGTGTGACACTATGGGGTATATACTTATGGGATAATGAGATTTCTACTAGAAACCTGGCCTCTACTTGGGAGAGCTTCCATCTCATGAGATTGCTTCTAGAAACCTGGCCTCTACTATGGGAGAGCTTACATATCATTATCAATATCCTCTCTGTGCTAAGCATAAATCCCATGGAATAGTCATTTCTTACTTGACCTCATTATCCATGTAAAGGTGTCCTTGGAAAACCAATCCAAGCTAGTTTCATTAGGATAGCTCTTACTCTTTGATTCAATTAGGTGAGAAAGCCTTTCAACCTAAGAATCCTTTCTATGTGAGAAAACCTTTCTCATAATGCTAGTTATGTGTTTATGAGAATATCCTTTCAACAATACAACAACAACATCATCATTGGTACTTTACTCTCAAAGCACCCTTAAAACATTTGCATAGATTTCATAAGAAAATGCATAAGTCCATAATTTACCTATTGAGGTTCAAAACCCACTTTCAATCATCAATTCTTAGAAAACATGGGTTAGATATGGATTTCATCATAAATACATGTAAAGCTAGTAATTCATGCTTAATTTCATAAAACTCTTGCTTTATACTAAAAATCCCACATCATATGATTGATAACTTGAAAACATAGGGGATTACATGGGTTCATGGGGAAATCTTCATAAAACCATCATGTATCATCAATTCATGAATAAGAGATCATAATTCAATCATCTAAATCAACAGTTAAGAGAACCCATGATAATAGAAGAAAACCCTAACTCAATTGTGGAATTCTACCTTTTGAAATGGAGAAATTTGGGAACTCCATGGATGAAAGAAATTTATGGATGAAAATTATCATACCTTGAATCCAAATGCTAGCCTTCAATGGAGGAATGGAGACCTTGACTTGAAACCCTTGGTTGAATCTTCTTCTTCTTCAAGCTTCTAGACAGAGAAATATTTTGGAGAGTTCTTCTTTTGTGATTTTGGAAGAATTAATTGAATGGGCTAATTTGGCGGTTGAAAATACTTATATAGGGGTCTTAGTGAAGGGTAAAACGACGTAGTATAGGAGTTAATTAATTAGGAAAAGACCTGGCTGCCCCTAAAAATAACTGTCAGCCCACCACCGACGGACCCCAATCAACGGACCGTGGTCTGACCCACGGCCTGTCCTGGTGGACCGTCGTTTGGATCAGAAACTCATCGAACCACAGACCCCAACCACGGACCGTGGTCTGGCCTACGATCCGTAGGTCAAGCCGTGGTCCTGAGCCTCTGAACTCTTGGCAAGGTGGCCAGTCCACGGACCACACTACGGTCCTGGGTCCTACCCACGGGCCGTGGTTGGCCTCCGTGGCTGGCACCTGTAACTTCCCAAAATTGGTTGCATTTCCCTTTTTCGGATACGGGGTGTTACAGAAAGTTAGGTTCTTTATTTGTCAACGACCACTTGTACTTCTTTCAAGAGGTGTAATTTGGGCGTATCAGTAGCAGAGGTTAAGGAAAAACACGATAGTGATCCTATATTACTTCAGTTGAAAGGTGCAGTTTATCAGCAAAAATTTGAGGTTTTTCCCAAGGGGGAGATGGTGTGCTTTCTTACCAGGGTAGCTTATGTGTTCCTAATGTGGGTGAGTTGAGGCAACATATCCTTACATAAGCCCATAATTCCATATATTCTATTCATTCGGGTGCCACTAAGATGTACTGTGATCTACGGGAAGTCTATTGGTGGAACGGCATGAAGAGGGACATCGTAGATTTTGTGGCTAAGTGTCCTAACTGTTATTAGGTTAAAGTAGAACATCAGAAACCAGGAGGTGTGACTCGAGAAATTAGCATTCCCACGTGGAAGTGAGAGGTGATAAACATGGACTTTATTACGGGTTTACCTCGTACTCGCAGACAACATAACTCCATTTGGGTGATAGTGGACAGAGTTACCAAGTTAGCTCACTTCTTGGTTGTCAAGACCACAAATTCGGAGGAGGACTACGCCAAACTCTACATCAATGAGATAGTCAGGTTGCATGGGGTTCCCTTGTCTATCATCTCATATAGAGGTCCTAGGTTTACATCCCATTTCTAGAAGTTGTTTCATAAAGGTCTTGGTACTCAGGTAAATCTCAGTACATCATTTCATCCACAGACGGATGGTCGGAAGAGCGTACCATTCAGACCTTAGAGTAATGTTGAGAGCTTGTGTGATCGATTTCAAAGGTATTTGGGATGATCAACTAACTCTCATAGAGTTCGCTTAAAATAACAGCTTCCATTCTAGTATTAAGATGGCCCCTTATGAGGCACTATATGGGCGTAGGTGCAGATCTCCTAGGTTGGTTCGAAATAGGTGAAGCAGCCTTAATTGGGCCAGATTCGGTTCATGAGGCTATGGAGAAAGTTCAACTCATCAAAGATAGAATAAAGAAAACTTAGAGTCGTCAAAAGTCCTATGGAGATGTGAGGAGATGAGACTTAGAGTTTGAAATCGATGATTGGGTTTTCATGAAGGTATCACCCATGAAGAGGGTGATGAGATTTGGAGAAAAAGGGAAGCTCAGTCCTAGTTATGTAGGTACTTATAGAATCCTAAAAAAAGTGTGTAAGGTGGATTATAAGTTAGAACTGCCAACAGAACTTACAGTGGTTCATCCAGTCTTGCATATTTCCGTGTTGAAGAAGTGTGTGGGTTATTGGGCCTCGATAGTACCTTTAGAGAGTGTGGTTGTGAAGGATAGCCTCACCTATGAGGATATTCCAATTGAGATTCTTGACCGTCAGGTTCGTAGGTTGAGAAATAAGGAAGTCGCTTCAGTAAAGATTTTGTCGAGGAGTCGGTCCGTAGAGGTAGCTACTTCGGAAGGAGAAGCAGCCATGAGGGCCAAGTATCCTCACCTCTTTCCTTCCGATTCCATTTCAGTTTGAGGTAATAGTTACTCTCCAGTCTTTCAATTAATCTCATGTAATTTCAGTCTAAGTATATTGTTTCCTCAGTTATCCTTGCATTTCATCATAATTGCATGGTTCATGGAACTCAGTTCTGTAAGATATAAGCTTTTAATACTCAGTTGGTAGGGATTTCAGCTCTTTCCTCCAAACTCAGCTTGTTTAGCCTTCATTCGAGGACGAATGATCCTAAGGGAGAGATATTGTAACACCTCAGAACCTAACTAAGAATGAACAGCAGAAAAAGGGGGAACCAAAGTGGGGTTCACGGGTCATGAACCGGACCACAACCCATCACCCTCGTCGTGGTTCACACCCAGCCAAGCATGGAGGACCATGGAGCGCTCCACAGATTGTGGGACTCCACACGGGCCGTCATGTGGTCCATAAAAAGTACCCCAGTAACCCCTAAGGCATTGTGAGGAACCACGATGGCCTTCACAGCCTGTGGTGCTTCACACGGTCTTCAAATTTTGGGTCAAATTAAAATGGTCATATCTTTTAGAACAAAATGATTTAGGTGGCCCATGACCTATCAAATTAAAGATCTTTGAGTCCTCCTTCCAAAGCCACCGAGTTTGTGAAAATCCAAGATCAGAGAAAAAATTTACGCTCGTTTCAGTAGAGCCCTTTTTGGCAGGGCCACAACCACGACCCAGTTGATGGGCCATGGTCCTAATGACGGTCCGTCAGTCCCATCGTGAAGGCCACTTCGTCAGTTTTCAGTGAGGGTCATTTTGGTATTTTCCCCTATGCATTGGACACTTAAACTACGTCGTTTAATACCTAAACTACGTTGTTTTACTCAGTCTAAGCCTAGTAATCTAGTCAGACAATACCCTGAACCCTCATTCTCCAAAAATCACCCAACTTAGAGAAAAAATAAGAGAAAGAGGTGACAAGCTCTCCCAAGAACAAGCAGAAGCGTTCTTTGAAGTTCAACACTGAAATCCAAAGGATTTCTTCGTAGATTTTGTCACCAAGTATGTGGGATTTCACTAGTGGGTTCCTTTCACCCATTAGGTCCCTAGAATTCAGTTAGTATCTTAAATTCTCATGAACAGTTCAGATCTAGGGTTTCTAGATTTTCAACATATATTGTAAATTTGATTAGTATGGTTCCCTTGATCTAAATACCATGTTTCTTGATAAATTAGTATAGTTCCTTGCATAGAACTCAGAACCCTAGCTTGTGTAAATTTACCCTAGTTCATGAATTATACTTGCTAGGCCAGTCAGACAGAAATTCATGCTTAGATTTTGAATGCCATGTTCTCAGTATATAAATGTTGCATTATCAGTTAGCATGTCAGTATTTTGAGCTATTCAGTATTTAGTACATTTTAGCTTCATGAATAATCTGTTGGGAGAAGACTTAGCACCGAGTTGGAATAGGGTTCAGTGTACCCTCAAAGTCCTAGAATTACGTGCCCACATAGGTTTATAAGTCCCCTCAGTTGGGCATCAGTTTTAGTGATCACGTCACAGTCATGCCTTTATACCCCTGGCAAGGTATATTGGGTCCTCTTGATGGGGGCTTATACATCGAACTCCACATTTAGCTCACGTGGTTTATGTCGGTTAATAGTAGCTCCCACAGTTAGACTCTTAGTGCATTGACCAGGTTTTCAGCATACACTTCAGTAATCAGTTCAACATGTTATCTTCATGATTAGTACTTGGTCATTGCATTCAGTTTAGTTTTTTAGTTATACTTCAATATCTATATCCTTGCTCAGATTATATCATTGCTCAGTTTTTCATTGTTCATCTTATATATATATTATTGTGTTTAGTATCTATATCATGCATACTCAGTACGATGTTTCATGATGTAGGTTCAGGCACTCAGCATCCAGATCACGCTTAGATCGATCCCCGGTCCGAATTCAACAGCTTCAGTTATGAGTCCTCATACTTCGAGGACAATAGATATGCTTTACTTTTCAGTCTTTATTTCTAGTCTTCAGTTTTGTTAGAGTTAGCTGGGGGCATGTCCCAGCAACTCAATTCAGTTAGAGGATTTTCGGATAGAGTAGTAGATTCAGCTCAAGTTGTTAAGTGTTGTTTCAGTAATCACTAAACTCTAATTACATTTTATATATTCAGACTAGTTTGGTTCTTCCCCTTTTTAGATATCCACTGTTTTTAGCTTCCGCATAGTACATGTTTTACTTAGTTATATTCGGTATGCTTGATATATGCCAGACTCAGGGTTAGGTTGAGGTCACTCGTGATCCTAAGTTATGTGTTACGTCTAGGGGGTAGCCTCGAGGCGTGACATAAGGTCTCTATATTTGGATAGTCTTTTTTTTGTAGGGAAATGTTTAGGACTCTATATATAAAGGCTTTTTCCTTCTAACTTAGCAGCATTCACAATATAGTCCTAGGGGATTTAAGAGTTTTGTCTAGGGGGAGAATTTGTGGGACACAAGTGATACGTCATCACTTGTGTGAACCTCTTTGTATTCCGAGGGAAATGGGTGAGGTACTTCCCTCGCTATTGTGTACTCTCATTTTTATAGTGGATTACTCATCTCCTTTGTGTATGTAGGTCGGTTGAGCAAACCACCTTAAATCTTTGTGTCTTTTGATATATTTCTCATTTGTCTTCTTATTCATGGTCTATCGAGGATTTCTTTGCTAGCTTCCACATGATACCTGATTAATTTTTTATCCTAACAAGCAGTAATAGAGCCAGGTTCCATGATTGAGCCAGGTTCAATGGTCCAGCGATTCAATGGTTGAGCTAGGTTAAAAATCGGGTGTTCATTTAAGCGGGTGTAATTCTAACCACAACCTATTTGACAGTAACAAAGATTTTATTGGAGAAGTTTGTTCAAAGAAGTTCTCTGTGTCGAGACATAGATTTGATTGAGGAGATTTTGGAGAGAAGATGAAAGCTGTTGAAGATTATGTGAAGAATTTATTTTGTCAAAAATTCAGGCCAAGGGGGAGATTTTTTGAGTATTTACCCTGAGTTTCTTACCATAAATGGATTTCCTTATCCTAAAAGAAAAACATAAGGTCTTGATAATTGCCTAGTCTTTTTCTGGTAGGAAAAGGTTTAGGACTCTATAAATAGAGGTGTGTTCCTTCTAACTTAGTAGCATTCACAATGTAGTCTTATGAGCTTTGAGAGTTTTGTCTAGGAGGGGAATTTGTGGGACACAAGTAATATCACTTGTGTGAACCTCTTTGTATTCCGAGTGAACTGGGTAAGGTTATTTCTCTCTATATTTTATACTTTCATGTTAATATAGTGACTTGTTCATCTCCTTTGTAGATGTAGGTCAGTTGACCGGACCACATTAAATCTTTGTATTTTTTCTGGTATATTTCTCATTTGTCTTCTTACTCATGATATATCGAGAATTGTTTTGCTAGCTTCTGCATGACACCTAATTAATTTTCGATCCTTACAGTACCCATATCTTCTTTTCTTATTTTATAATTTCTATGTTTTTATGGAGTTGAAGCATATGAAGGAACAAAGGTAGAAATTGCCTATGGAACACTTGTACTATACACATACTCAGTTTTTAAAGAGAAATGATGTGGGGAATTAATTGGATGTAAATTTCCTGAATGGTCACCTATTTTTGGAAAACTGCCTATCAATAGTACTTTTATTAATAAACAAACCTCTTTATATTATTTTTTAATATCATTATTAGGAAACTTGTCCGCGCTTCGTGCGGTATAACAATAATTTAGAATGAACGTTTTAAAAGTTAATTAGAATAAAGAGACAAATTTTATTTGATTAGAGAAGACTTGTTTTTCCTCTTAAACAATTATTTATTTCTCTTATCATTCTTACATTTATATGTTAATATATGCATAACTGTCGCTAATATACTGCACATTAGTTTTTCCTTGATCTTCTTTAATAGTTTTTTAACACAAGTAAAGGAAAGACATAGGAAGAGAAGATCAAAAAAAGAAGAAATAAATAAATAAAAATATTAACTATATAGAGGTGTCATATCAGATTTTTTATTTTGTAGCTGATTTTTTATTATTAATAATGGATATTAGATTCTTTAAAATAATTATAGGAAGAGAAGATCAAAAAAAGAAGAAATAAATAAATAAAAATATTAACTATATAGAGGTGTCATATCAGATTTTTTATTTTGTAGCTGATTTTTTATTATTAATAATGGATATTAGATTCTTTAAAATAATTATAGGAAGAGAAGATCAAAAAAAGAAGAAATAAATAAATAAAAATATTAACTATATAGAGGTGTCATATCAGATTTTTTATTTTGTAGCTGATTTTTTATTATTAATAATGGATATTAGATTCTTTAAAATAATTATAGGAAGAGAAGATCAAAAAAAGAAGAAATAAATAAATAAAAATATTAACTATATAGAGGTGTCATATCAGATTTTTTATTTTGTAGCTGATTTTTTATTATTAATAATGGATATTAGATTCTTTAAAATAATTA
>JAJONR010004161.1:0-76639 GCA_029582245.1 Solanum etuberosum
ATATTTCAAACTTTAACTCATTTTAGACACCCATCGACCACCTTACAAAGAAGATTCACATAAGAAAATTTATTTCATTAAAGCCTCAAGTTCAAGTCCATATCAGTTGATTCTTCAGCTATTACATTTGATGAAATAGGAACATCCAATCGATTGATCAATGGCATGGTACAAGCAACAATAGCCTCATTCGAACTTCCGATTATGTTTCTTCTTTCCATTTGTTGTCTATCCATTATTGATGTTCTGCCTCTTATACTCGGTACAATTATGTTTCTTCTTGCCATTTGTTGTTTATCAATTGGTGGTGCTCTGTTCCTTCTTATAGGGTGGTCACGGTTTAAAGATGATGTTGGTAGGATAACAACATTATCATTTCTTGATAAGCTCGCCTGTTGTGGGGCCACATGTTGAGTTGATGGAGGGTTTCCTGGTACAAAAGTACCAGATGCATAAACAGAAGAATGTATGATGATATTTTTCTCAGACAACAATAGATGATTTTTTTGTACATGACTCATGAATTGAAAATGAGTATGAAACATTCCATGGCATACTGGGCAATAAAGTAGGACATGGGAAGGTCTTAGAAATGGAGAAAAGTTAGCATTATTTATATTTGAAGTATGAATGAAATATTTTTTTCTCTAAAGAAAGAAATGGTAGAGAGAAGTACCAACTATGCAATATAATTATATAAAATGTGAAGAATATTTATAGGCTATTCAATGTATACCCCACCCACCCCACCCCCCACCCCACATTTATGTGTCTTCCATTTTTTGTAATGGTAAGTTCAAATTAATGTTGCAATAAGTGACATAGTTAATCCCCCCCCCCCCCGCCCTCCCTTTTTTACTATGGTAACGAAATATTGTTGCAATAAGTAACAAAATCTTGCTAACAATTTAAATTGGAAGTTTAGTTATTATTTTTCCTCCTAATTCATCATTTATTCTCAAAGTAAATACCCTTATGATTTTTCTTTCATTAGTGTATTACAACAATATGATTTCTTTTTGACTTTTGACTATTATATGGCAATAACTGACAAATCTTTGCTAACAATTTAAATTGGAAACTTAGTTTATTTTTTTTCCTCCTAATTCAACATCTATATTCAAAGTAAATACCCCTTATGATTTTTCTTTCATTAGTATATTATAACAATTTAATTTCTTTTTGACTTTTGACTATTATTATATTGTTGTAATTCGGTACCACACAAAAACGGATTATACTAAATTAAAAAATATGTATATGCTAATATAAAAAATAAAAAAAAACAAAAAGTTCCAAGTGTCATTTTTGTAATGTACTTTCAGCGGAAGTTCATTATTTCTTAGATATATATTTATATATTTTTGTAATAATTGATAAGTATATAGGTGATACATGTGCATAGAAACTAGTTATTTAAAATATAAAATACTAAAAATATTTATTTTTCAAGAGATAAAGCATATACTATAAAATAACGTTAGAGATCATTTGCACTAAATTTTACAAATATCAAGTATGCAAAAATTTATAAGCGATACACATGCCAGACATGTTACAATTAATTATTTTAAACATAAGAAGATGAGAAGAGTGTTTATTTACAATCTAAGAAGAAGATTTTTCAAATGTCCTGATCTAGATGCAAGTTCACTTTCCTATATAATTTTGCCTTTTTAGTCCAGATGTAAATTTATTTTCTTATCTGCTTTGGTGAACTGATTATATAGGGATTTTTCAATTTATTTATTCTTTTTTGTTAATCCTAGTTTTTCTCCTCTTGAATCCTTGTTCTAAGTCTTTGTAGTGTTAAAGAACGTAAAAGAATGTTTTAACACTGTTTAGACCCTTAATTAGGTGAAAAGGGTCGTGGTTTAGGCTTAGAAGGGAAGGAAAAAGACTAAACTATCCTCTTAAAAATTGAAAAAATTATCGACGAGACTATCTACGGTTCGTAGTTTGAGCTACGGACCGTAGATCTCATCCGTGGAATTTATATTAGTTTTTTAAGGCTCAAAAGGTCCATTTATGGATCCAAATGACGACTTGTAATAGTTCTTAGGGCCCGTGGAATGGATCTGTAGGAATTGGGTCCATAAATTTGACTCTCGGTACTTTTTCGGCGACTTGACAGGACGGGTCGTTGTTCAACCTATGGCCCGTAGGTTGAATCTGTCGTTCACAGACTCAGAAAACTCTGATATGACAGTCTTTGGTAAAGTGGTCATAACATTTTACTCCGAACTCGAAATAAGACAAATTTTGTGGCGTTGGAAAGAGAACTCAAAAACCTTCAATTTGATAGGTCATGGGCCACCTAATTCATTATGTGCTGGGAAATATAATTGTTTCAAGTTGACCTAAGTAGCATCTCATGTCAAAACTTAATCGATAATGAAGCTTTCAACTCAACTTTGTGCTAGGGGTTCTTGTGACCTTAATTCATATCCAAAACCATTACCACACTAAAAAAATGACCTAAACACCTAAGAACAATTTAAGAATCACCCGATACGACCTTCCATGTAAATGAAGAATAGTTCAGGTCTTAATTTAGAAATTTTTGGGGTGTTACATTTTTATTTTTATTAATTTAAAATGTATATATTCGATTTTTCAATCAATATTATACATAGATAAATAAAAAATAAATTAAATATTGATATAATATTAACATGACGATTTAAATATAATTAAAAATATCAAAGATAAGTAACGATAATAAACGTAAAATAAAATTAAATAATTATTATATAAAAATAAATTTCTTAAATGAAACTTAACCAAACTTATAATTTGTATTAATTAATTAATAAGGGATGTGTTGGTAAATATGTAAATATGGAAGATATATTTTGGTCTTGAAAAAAATAGTTTTCTGCTTCTACTTCTACTTTTTTTAAGAAGCAAAAACTTTTAGCTTCTTCTCAACAACAGAAAAACTACCTATGCTTTCATTTAAAAATAATTTTATTGATTTATCAAACGTCTTATTTTTAAAAAAATATTTTTTTCTAAAAAAAAGAGTAAATGTTTTATCCCTTCCAACAACAATGTCAAACACCCTCTTAGTTTCATTAATGAATTACAACAATCTGGTCAGTTTTGGAATTATGATTATATTGTTATAATCCAGTACACAAATGGATCATACTAAATGAACTAGCTTTTACTTCAATAAGATTTTAGAAAATACTCCGACTATTTCATATTAGTTGTCCCAAATTATTTGTCAATTTACAAAATTAAGATAAAATTAATTAAATTTTCTTATTTTACCATTAGCATTTTTTAATTGAAAATATAAACAAGTTTGTAGATTTTCAAAAAAGTTTTGTAAGAGAAAAATTAATTAAATTGTCCTTCTTATTTATGATTTCTTAAGGATTGTGTAAAAGAAAAAAATTCACAACTTATATGAAACGAATGATGTAAGAAAATAGAGTGAACGAGGAAAACAAAGAGCAGTTATATTTTTACACAATGGATTTTAAAAAAAAAAAATTATAATGTGAAAGTTACAAGGTGGATAGCATTGATGTGCCAAGATTTGACATTTTTCCCAGTAATAATATCTGAAATTAATTATATTTAAATAATTAAAGTATTATTTCTTAATATCTTTGACAAGGAACTAGAGAAATATTTGCACACAAATAAATGGATTTGGATGATAAAAATCAAGACAAATATTTAATAAGTAGAACAATAGACTTTAACCATAACATAATTTTAGACCTTCATCCTATTTGACTAAAAATAGAATAAAATAAAATAAAACAACAAACTTGCATTCTTAGACACCCTTCTATCAAACAACATATATAAAATAAAATTTTAAGAAATATTTCAAACTTAACCCATTTTAGACACCCATCAGCACCTTACAAAGAAGATTCACATAATTTTTTTTTATCTCATTAAAGCCTCAAGTTCAAGTCTAAATCAGTTGATTCTTCAGCTATTGCATTTGATGAAATAAGAACATCCAATCGATTGATCAATGGTCTGGTATAAGAAACAATAGCCTCATTTGAACTTCCGATTATGTTTCTTCTTTCTATTTGTTGTCTATCCGTTATTGATGTTCTGCCTCTTATCATCGGTACATTTATGTTTCTTGTTGCCATTTGTTGTCTATCAATTGGTGGTGCTCTGTCCCTTCTTATAGGGTGGTCATAGTTCGAAGATGATGTTGGCAGGATAACAACATTATCATTTCTTGGTAAGCTCGCCTGTTGTGGGGCCACATGTTGAGTTGATGGAGGGTTTCCTGGTACAAAAATACCAGATGCATAAATAGAAGATTGTATGATGATATTTTGCTCAGACAACAATAAATGATTATTTTGTATATGACTCATGAATTGAAAATGAGTATGAAACATTCCATGGCATACTGGGCAATAAAGTAGGACATTGGAAGGTCTTAGAAACGGAGAAAAGTTAGCATTATTCATATTTGAAGTATGTATGAAATATTTTTTCTTTAAAGAAAGAAATGGTAGAGAGAAATATCAACTATGCAATATAATTGTATAAAATGTGAAGAATATTTATAGGCTATTCAATGTATACCCCCCACCCCCAACCCCCACCCCACATTTATGTCTCTTCCATTTTTGTAATGGTAAGTTCAAATTAATGTTGCAATAAGTGACAACTTTGCTACCAAATTAAATTAGAAACCTAGTTAATCCCCCACCCCCCACCCCTCATTTATATGTCTTCCATTTTTGCTATGTTAACAAAATATTGTTGCAATAAGTAACAAAATCTAGCTAACAATTTAAATTGGAAGTTTAGTTATTATTTTTCCTCCTAATTCATCATTTATACTCAAAGTAAATACCCTTATGATTTTTCTTTCATTAGTGTATTACAACAATATGATTTCTTTTTGACTTTTGACTATTATATTGCAATAACTAACAAATCTTTGCTAACAATTTAAATTGGAAACTTAGTTATTTTTTTTCCTCCTAATTCAACATCTATATTCAAAGTAAATACCCCTTATGATTTTTGCTTTCATTAGTATATTATAACAATTTAATTTCTTTTTGACTTTTGACTATTATTATATTGTTGTAATTCGGTACCACACAAAACGGATTATACTAAATTAAAAAATATGTATATGCTAATATAATAATTATTTTTTCAAAAAGTTCAAGTGTCATTTTTGCAATGTACTTTCATCGGAAGTTCATTATTTCTTAGATATATATTTTTGTATCAATTGATAAGTATATAGGTGATACATGTGCATAGAAACTAGTTATTTAAAACATAAAATACTAAAAATATTTATTTTTCAAGAGATAAAGCATACACCATAAAATAACGTTAGAGATCATTTGCACTAAATTTCACAAATATCAAGTATGCAAAAATTTATAGGCGATACACATGTCAGACATGTTACAATTAATTATTTTAAACATAAGAAGATGAGAAGAGTGTTTATTTTCAATCTAAGAAGAAGATTTTTCAAATGTCCTCATCTAGATGCAAGTTCACTTTCCTATATAATTTTGCTTTTTTAGTCCAAATATAAATTAATTTTCTTATCTGCTTTGGTGAACTGATTATATAGGGATTTTTCAATTTATTTATTCTTTGTTGTTGTATTATTGTTATTCTATTTTTGACTGCTATGTAATTTGGAGTCATCATTAAAAGACGTCAAGATTATTGAAGGTGGTCAGTTGTTGGAAATAGTTGCTACCTTTGAAGATACTAATGATTTGGAAGTGATTAAGGCTAGGACATTTCAATAGAAGTATTTTAAGATAAATATACAACCTTATGATTTTATTTGTAATTGCATTGATGATAATGTGAAATCAAAATTTATTGTTAGGTGTTTATGGCACGGCCCTGACCTGCCTTGACCTCAGAAGTGTCCAACTTCGTTCCTTTTTTTCATTTGTTGTCTATCCATTAATATTAGTGTTCTACTCCTTCTGATCGGTACAAACATGTTTCTTCGTGCCATTTGTTGTCTATCGATTAGTAGTGTTATGCCCCTACTTATTGGGTGGTTATGATTTGAAGATAGTGTTGACAGGATAACGACATTATCGTTTCTTATTGGTCTAACATGTTGAGAGGCCGCAGGTTGAATTGATGGAAGATTTCCTGATAAAAAAATGTACCAAATACATATACAAAAGAACATAGAATGACATTTTGCTTGGATGATAATGAAAGAGTAATTTATATACAATTTATAGATTCGAAATCGGTATGAAACATTCCATAGCATACGGGGCAATAAAATAGGATAGGAGAAGGTCTTAAAAGTAGAGAAAAGTTAGCGTTATGCATATTTGAAGTATGAATGACAATGTTTTTCTCCAACGTAAGAAATGATAGAATGCAATATAATTCTATAAAATGTGAGGAACATTTATAGGTTGTTCATTGTATGATCTCCCCTTCATTTACGTGTCTTCCTATTTTGCAATGGTAAGTTCCAGATAATGTTGCAATAAGTGACAAGTTTGCTACCAAATTAATTTGGAAAACTAGTTAATTTTCCCCTTCATTTATATGTCTTCCATTTTAGCAGTGGTAAATTCAAAATAATGTTGCAGTAAGTGACAAAACTTTGCTAACAATTTAAATTGGAAACCTAGTAATTTTTTTCCTCCTAATTCATCATCTATATTCAAAGAAAATACCCCTTCTGATTATTTTTCATTAGTTAATTACAACAATTTGATTTCTTTTTTACCTTTTGACTATTTTTATGTTGTTATAATTTGTACTATACAAAATAGATCCTACTAAATTCAAAAAATATTTATATGCTAATATAATAATTATTTATTCAGAAAATAATGTTGATGATACAATACCTTTAGAATCAGTTACGCGTAAGGAAACACTAATCGCATTTAGAATTCTTCACAATTTTATGGTGCAGTTCAAAAAGATAACAATGAAACATTTGGATGCAATAAGAAAAGTTAGAGATAAGCTTCAACTAGATATAAATTTTAAGAAAAAAATAGAACACAAAGAATCATATTTGACTAAATTATCTTAGATATATTTGCATTTTTAAAGAATTATTAATTTATAATATTAATTGGACCATATATTTATATAAGGGTCTTCTGAAAATATATTATCTTATTAAAATATGTGATTTTTTTCCATTGTCCCAAGTCAGGACCGGAGGAAAATATTATCTTAGAGAGGATTTTAATTAACCGATTATTAATTTAGTTAAGTTTTACTGTATTTTATAGTGAATGTAGTTATAATTTAAGATGTAATGATATGAAACTATTTTAATGTCCTTACATATGGTTTATTTAAACTCTCATCTTATTTTTTAGATTATGCTTTTTGGACGGATTTAATCACTACTAAATCAGTCATTGATCTGACACAAATGAAAGGCGTCACCCAATGTAGTCCTTAGTATTATGAATTTATGATCAATATCATTGAACAAATATCCATAAAACTCGATATACAATAGATTAAAAATAGAATAATAGACTCTAATCATAAAATAATTTTAGACACACACCCTATCTAACCAAAATAAGAATAAAATAAAACAAAACAACAAACTTAGACTCTTAGACACCCTTCAATCAGACAAACATATATGAAATAAAATTTTAAAAAATACTTCAAACAAAACAATCTTTAAGACATCCGTCTTACAAAGAAGATCCACATATTTTTTTTCTCTAATTAAAGCCTCAAATTTAAGTCCAAATCAGTTTGTTCTTCAGCTATGTTAACTAATTCATCTGCATTTGATGAAATAGGAACATCTGATTGATTGATCAATGGTGTGGTACAATCAACAATAGCCTTACTTGAACTTTCAACTCTGTTCCTGCTTTCCATTTGTTGTCTATTCATTATTGGTGTTGAACCCCTTCTGATCGATACACACATGTTTCTTTGTGCCATTTGTTGTCTATCGATTGGTAGTGCTCTGCCCCTACTAATTATTGGGTGGTTAAGATTTGAAGATGGTGTTGGCAGGATAGCAATATTATCGTTTCTTCTTGGTCTAACATTTCGTGGGGCCGCGGATTGAGTTGATAAAGGATTTCCTGGTAAAAAAGTGCCAGATGCATATACAGAAGAATGTAGAATGATGTTTTGCTCAGATGATAATGGATGAGTAATTTGTATATGATTTATGAATTCAGAATAAGTATGAAACATTCCATAGCATACGGGGCAAAAAAGTAGGATAGGAGAAGGTCTTAAAAATGGAGAAAAGTTAGCGTTATGCATATTTGATGACAATTTTTTTCGTTCTAAAGTAAGAAATGGTAGAGAGAATTACCAACTATGCAATATAATTCAATGAAATGTAAGGAACATTTATAGGCTTGTTCATTGTATGATCTCCCTTTCATTTATGTGTCTTCCAATTTTGAAATGGTAAGTTCCAGATATTGTTGCAATAAGTGATGACAACTTTGCTACCAAATTGATTTGGAAATCTAGTTAATTTTCTCCCTTCATTTATATGTTTTCCATTTTTGAAATGGTAAACCAAATCTAGTTAATTTTCTCCCTTCATTTATATGTTTTCCATTTTTGAAGTGGTAAATTCAAAATAATGTTGCAGTAAGTGACAAAACTTTGCTTACAATTTAAATTGGAAACATAGTTATTTTTTTTCCCTAATTCATCATCTATATTCAAAGAAAATACCCCTTTTGTTTTTTTTTCCATTAGTTAATTACAACAATTTGATTTCTTTTTGACGTTTGACTATTTTTATATTGTAATAATATGTACTGTACAAAATAGATCCTAGTAAATTCAAAAATTATTTATATGCTAATATAATAATTATTTATTCAAAAAATTTAAGTGGAATTTTTCATAATGTACTTTCGTCGAAAGTTCATTATTTTTAGATATATATTTTTGTAATAATTGATAAGTATACAGTGATACACGTGCAAGGAAAATAGTTACTTAAAACAAAAAAAAACACTAAGAATATTTACTTTTCAAGAGAAAAAGTATACACCGTTAAAATAACGTATTTATATATCATTTGAACTAAATCTCACTAAATCAAGTATACAAAATTTTATAGGTGTCACATTTGCGAGACGTGTTACTATTAATTACTTTAAACATGATAAGATGAGAAGAGTGTTTATTTTTTAATAGATAAAATGTACATCATAAAGCAAGATGAATTTAAGGGTTAAGACATAAGTACACAACTTAACTTAGTTAGGGTCCTATTATCTCCCCCCCTCGCCGCCTCGCTAAACTCATTTTTTCTGTATTTTCATGCACCTTTTGTGCCAAGGTGGCCCCCTCAACGAGATAAATTGGTTGGTTGCGTTGTATAACACGCATGTAAATATTTTATAATTTTTAGAAAAAATTAATTTCTTTTTTTTTTAAAAAAAAATCTTCTTATATTAACTATCTTGTATTCAAACTAAGATAATACATGTAACTTATTTTAAAAGAAAAATTGTCTTGTAGCTAAACCCTTTTTTTTTTTTTTCAATTTTTACCTTCATGGATAGTTTTTTCTCCTTATTTCTATTGATTATATTTATTCTTTTGTAACGACATGATTCTGTCGTTAGGGAAAAGCCAATGAGGAAAGAATTGAGGTCAAAAAACTTTTGAGTAGTAACTTGGGAATTCCGAGCCTAGTCCAGATTTGGACGAAATCTGAGTCAGTGAGGTCTAGGGAAATCTGGTATTGAATGAGAGTTTTAATAATGAATTTGATGACATGAATAGATAGCTAAGACGTTAAGAAACCCGTACGACTTTATGAAATCGAATTCGAGCGAGTAGAACTCCCGAAACTGATCTTAGCGTGAACATGTATTTTCTTAGTGTCATAGGTTAAAAGTGTGTTGTGAAATGGGAGTTTGAAACTCTTAATTCGACTCTCTATTTCCGTGCAAGCCGCTAGGGTGGGATTATTGTCACCGGGGTGAGGCCTTTGTGGCGGGGTGTGGACCGCCATAGCGGGACAGTCGCGACTTAAGTCGGAAATAAACCCCAAAAACGTCATTATTCTGCAAGTTTCATCTTTGAGAGCTAAGGAACGACCCAGGGCAAGTTCTTGACAGTTTTCCACCTCTTCTAGCACTAAAGGTAAGGATTTTACTCCCCTAATCCATTTTTCGATCCGTAGAACTTAGTTTCTTGGGTGATTATTGTTGGGGGAAGGTTTTGATCTAGGAATTATGGTGGAAAAAGCCCTAATTTGGGTATTGGGATCATGGGTTTGGCCTAGGGTTGATAATGTTGATTGTAATCCGGGTAATTAGGCCTCGTTTATTATTCATCGCGTTATATTGATTGTTTGTAGACCAAGAACAAGCGGAAAGAATCCGGAAAGGGAAGAATCAAGTTTCTTAAGAGGGTTCAAGCTTTGTTCGAGGTAGGTGATGGTTTGATTTCATGTTTTGCGTGATGTATGTTAGTAATTGCTTCATTGTAATACATGTATGTTTGTGAATGAAGCCTATTGATCACACCTAATGTAATTGAGTATGAACGAATGATCGTATGCCATGAATCAACACTTGATTGTATGATTATGAGAATGTACATTGTGATTGTGATTATGGCTTGTTGAATGGATCGGGTGTCACGTTCCGACACACTAATTGGGATCGGATGTCACGTACCGACATACATATTGGATCGGGTGTCACGTTCCGACACACTAACTTGGATTGGGTTCCACATTCCGGCGCACATATGGGATCGGGTGTCACGTCCGGCACACTAATTGGGATCGGGTGTCACGTCCGGCACACTAATTGGGATCGGGTGTCACATTCCGGCACACTAACAGTTTGGGTATGGGTTCCATGAGAGGACCATTGAATTGGGTTCCATGAGAGGACCATGGACTTGTCATATATACTTGTTATTGAGAATGTGGAATTGTACATTGCTCCGGAAATGATAACTGATATATAGATATTCTGTATATGCGTGTTTTACTTTGTTGTGACTGCTTAAATATATTTCGCTTACTTGAATAGCCGCGTGATCCTACCAGTACACTGTGGTTGTGTACTGATACTGCACTTGCTCATTCTTTGTTGAGTATAGGGCATCTTCAGACGGCTATTGATAGACCTCAGCTAGGAGATCAGTGATTGAGATTGAATTCAAAGGTGAGCCAATTCTTTCAAGCTGCCATGAGTTCTCCTTGTTTTAGTCCATTTTCTTCGGACTTAGACTAGTACTTTAGATTTCTTTTGTTTAGTTTTGGGGTTGTAACCCTTGCTCTTAGACTTGTTGAACTTTAGAGTTTTGGTACATTGACTTTCAGATTTTAGGGGTTAAACTTCCGCATTTGTTTGGTTAGTTAGTTATTTAAACATTTGGAGTTTATGGGAACTCCGTATTTCTTAGGCCATTTAAACCTGCTTTCGTATCTTTAAATGCATAGTTCTTGGTTAAGCTGCTTAGTTGGGTTGTAGTATCGGTTCTTCCATCGGAGGGTTAGTGTGGGTGCCAATCACGACGGTCTGGGTCATGACATCCTTTTATTTTATTTACCTTTTCTTTTGATTTGATTTCAAATTTAATTTCAAAGTCTTGTATTTAAAATATGTTAATTTTGTCGGGATATCAAAATAAGTGGAAAAAAAAATCAAACAAAACATGAAAAAACTTAATAAGTTAAAATTAGGAATAAGACACACTTTCTATTTCACTTTTTGAATATTTTATTATTATTCCTATTACTTTCACACTATTCACCTCTCTAAATATGAAGAATAGAGAGTGATATGAAGAATAACTTATTTGGAGAACTACTATTCACACTCTCGATTTCACTTTTTGAATATTTTATTATTATTCCTATTACTTTCTAATTAATATATTATTTTACATATAATGTCATTAATTAAATATTTAATATTCATAATTATTTTTAAATGTAATATAATATTTTAAAAAATATATTATTTAATATATATTATTTAATATATATTATTTTCATTCCGAATTAATAGTATTTTAATTTTTTCTAATTTTCGTCAATAATATGATTTGATTTTATTATTAATTTTCACTATAAAGAATACACAAAATTAAAACGATAAGATGAAAATTTTAATTTTAAAATACAATACATAATATGATAATTTAGATACAAGATAACAATACAATACATAACATAATAATTTAAATACAATACATAACATAATAATTAATGTATCACAACAATAATTTAGTAATCCGGTAGGTCGTTTCAAGATTTATCACAACAATAATTTAGTAATCCGGTATGTTTATGTAATGTTTATGTAATTGTATTTCACTTTTATTTGAATTTGTCCATTAATTTATATATTATATACTAATATTTTCTTGCAATTTATGTTATTTAAAAATTTAGAATAAAATATAATTTTATATTAAATAATAAAATTGAAAAAAATATAATTTTATAACACATGAAAATTATATAAAGTAATTATTGGGAAAAAGAAATAAAGGATTTATATTATGAAATAAGAAAATAATAATAAAATAGAAATAATAATATAATATTGATGAGAAAGAAAACGATCCATTTTTAGAGACTAAAATAGAGAATTGAGGTTTTTTTTTTAAATTTAAATTTTGGACCAGTGGTTCTTTTATTGAAGTATAACTTACATAAATCACATAGTGTAAAGAGTAAATTACATCATATCCCTATTCTTTTTTCAATTACAATAATCCCTTAATTTTTACACAATCCGGATACATTACTCATTATCTAGATACATTAATGCTGATACATTATGTATCAAGTTGTTACGCTGAAAAAAGAAAAAAAAACAGAAAATCTAATTAAAATCCCATAAATTACGCCTACACGTTTCTTCTTACTGTCAATCAATCAATTAGACGCAAATCCTAAAAGAATCAACAAATTCAAAAATCAAATTTCTTCTCCCTATTCATTGTTCTCCCTGTTCATCGAAGAACCATTCAAATTTGTCAAAAATTTAATAAGATACATAATGAATAGTTGTTGGCACAAACAATTTCTTGTCAAACTAGTAGGGCCAAAAGTCACAACCATACAACACTTGATCACACCAGTCTCAACACGACCAACAGGTACAGTTACAATACCACCAATCTTGTAAACGTCCTGAAGTGGAAGACGGAGGGGTCTGTCGGATGGTAGTAGAAGGAAATCACCGGGAAGTGTTATTGACAATGGGATTCAATCCTTGGCAAATTATAACACGCTAGCACAAATTTAAAATTCTTCTTCCCATTCTTTCGAAAAACTCTCAATTTTTTAATCAAAATCGTCGACAAAATTTCAAGATACATTGAAGATTTGATACATCATTGAGGTGAAGAAAACAAGAGCCTGAATTTTTAATGTATCAGCTATGCATTAATACAACAGATAAAAAGGCTGAAGAGATACATAACTTTGATGGATCATCTATCCCTTTTATAATGTTGTGTAATCATTTTTTGAATTGTGTTTTTGAGATGGATAGATTTATCAATACATTACTATTTACGGAAAAGGGCTTAAAATACCCTCGAAGTATTGGAAATGGTACAAAACTACCATTCATCCACTTATTAGCTTCAAAATACCCTTGTCATCCACCTTTGGGTCCAAAATTGACCACTTATTTAACGATTTTAAATTTAAACTATTTAAATATTTTTTTAAATACGTGGCGCTCAACTATTGGTTATAATTTATAAACCCACCCATTACTAATTAAACCCGCCCCGAATCCACCTACTAAACAAAATCCTGAACCCTTCCTTTCCAAGATTGTCTTCTTCTCTAGGTTTATAAGATTAACAAACGAAAGCCATGGAAGCCAAAGAGAAAGAAGTAAAGAAAATCATAACATTGTGTACGAAGTCGGAGAATTTTCTGTAAATAGGATGAGAAGAGAATATGTGCTTAATACCGTATATTAAAGATTATAGGAGCAAAGAAGTGACAAAAAGTCTCATTGTTTTGGGATGGGTGGTAAAAAGGATCAATGCCTTGATATTTTAGTCGTATAAAGTTGAGTAAAATGGTGAAGAAGAATCCAATAAGTGTGATACTACTCTGTTCCTGTATGAAAATGGAATTGAAGTGATTGGTAATCGTATAAACGTATGAGAAATTGACTGAGAAGAAGACAATCTTGGAAACGAAGGGTTCAGGGTTTTGTTTATTAGGTGGATTTGGGGCGGGTTTATTAATTGGATCAGGTTTAATTAGTAATGGTGGGTTTATGAATTATATTAAAATCAATAGTTGAGCGCCACGTATTTAAAAAAATATTTAAATAGTTTAAATTTAAAACCGTTAAATAAGTGGTCAATTTTGAACCCAAAGGTAGATGACAAGGGTATTTTGGAGCCAATAGGTGGATGAAGGGTAGTTTTGTACCATTTCCATTACTTCGAGGGTATTTTAGGCTCTTTTCCCTACTATTTATGTATCTTGTTTAAATTGATAAGCGTTGTATTGCTACTAGATACATTAAATAAGAAATTGTTGCCCATAAGATGTTAGGTTTGCGATCGATACATTACTGTTTGATAATTGCTATGTATCAGATACATTTAGTATAAATTCGAATTTACGTATCATGCCTAAAAAATTAGTGCATGATACATTATTATCTATGTATCTTATTTTGTTTGAGAAATACTATATTTTATTTTTAAAAAATACATTATACATGTAATTGTTCCAAATAACATTTTTTTGTGTGTGATACATAACACAAAGTTTATGGATCTAGTACATTTATATTGAACATGATAAACACTAATCGAAGATTCAACAACATTAGAGTTACGTATCAATATCTTAAATATGAACATGATACATTGCATTAAACAAAAGTTATTGTAGCAGTGATGTATCAGATCAGTAATAGCACTAACAAAAACTAATTTAAGAATCAAAATAAACGAGATATATTGAAAATCTGTATATGTGGTAGTGATGGTCGTGCAATGGCAGATTCAATTTTTTTTCTTTATTTTTTCAGTGTTTTTCAACAATAGATTTAGAACTCGAGCATGCATCCTTCTTTGACTTCTCCGCTCTCAAATTCTTCATGATTTATGGGTCGTAGTTGTATCGATCGATTTTCAGTAATTCTTTAAGATGAAAAAACTAAAAAAAATAAAAATTAAAAGAAATCAAAACATGAAGTGATGCAAAGAAATCTACCTCTTGAATAATTTGAAATCATTAATTGGAAAGAGAAAAGATTTGAAATTCAAAATTGGATTAATGGAGGTAACTGTGGAGAAATTTGTGGCATGAAAAAAGGAAGGAAAATTATGGGTGTAAGATTTCAAATAAATGTATCCGAAAAAGGGGATGATGAGAGCAAAATAGGAGATTTTTGATATTTTTTGAAATGGTAGGGAAAATAAGAAAATATGATAATAAATGGTGTGTAGTTAGGTAATTTTTCCTTTATTGAACTTCATCTAAAACACGAGGGGCTTAGAGGCCCAAAATACAACATAGGCGGATAGCCCAAATTAGGAAATAGGACAAAGTGCTCATTCTCCCCCAAAATAGAGAATTGGGTTGGAGTTGGTTGTTTGAAAAAATAGAGAACTCTATATCTAGAGAGTAAAATAGAGTGTAGGGTTGGAGATGCCCTGATATCAATAAATATTGTGTACTAACTAATTATAGAGTTATCAATCAAAAAATAACATGTGTTCAATTTGTGCACTCATCACTTGCCTTCAAGAGAGTGTGCACACTCTCTATGTCATGTCAGCGTTTGTGGTATATTTATTTCATTTTAAATTAGTTTATGAGGTAATGAGACCCTAGTTAAGTTTAGGTGTCTGTGATTTCTGTCATAGTCTAGGGGGTACTTGTGTGATACCACATTACTTTATTTAACTTAATCCATCAATTAGTTATACCTCATACAAGGTCTCATTTTATCCCTAAAAATTTGAGGGATAACTAATCCAAGGTTTAACAATCCTTTGATAAGACCCCTAAATGACTGAACTATCCCTCAATCTTTTTTCCTGAATTTCTTTGTAATTTAATGTCCTTTTTTATTTATATTGGAATAGTTATAAATGTTCTTTTTAATACTCCAAATCCGTCAATTATGATTTCACAAACTAATATTTTTTCTCCATGTTTGATTTGCTATATTGGGTTGATTTTTGTTCAGGTTTCATTTTTAATGTAATTTGTCGATTGACTACTTGAACTATTTTTTTTAATAAACTTCGTACATTTGAACAATTTAAGTAGTCTTAAATCTATGTTAAGTTTAAAGTATATTTGACCAACAAAAAAATTAGAAATACAACATGCTATCAAGGATCGTCGTTGTGGCACATCACACCTCAAAATTAATAATAATTTTAAAAAATATATTTTAGTATTTAACTTGACCAGTTAAATGAAATAGAAAATCTCAAAATAACTCAAGGGTATAATAGGAAAGAAGCTTTTTGTAGAGTATTAAACCAAACACGAAATTAGGTGGGAAACAATAAGTCAAATACTTGATAAAAACTAATCCATGTATTACTAAATTGTGCATTATCAATCTCTGCATTACTAATCTCTTCATTATGCATCTTTAGAAGGATAATCCTACGTGACGTGAATTCGAATTTATTGGGCACCAATTCATGTACCGAACACCGAAAAAAATAAAAAATAGTGCTCCTTTGTTACACTATACACGTGTACAAGGGTAAAATGGTCCAAGTGACACCATGGCTCTCGTGGCTTCAACGCTAGCTCATAACATTTCTAATCAAGACAACAACAAAAAAAAGAAAATCATTCAGATAAAAAGGAACAAGAACGCCCCCTTTTTTCAATTTAGGGTTTCTTCCTTCTCCAATCGAAGTTTGAGAGAAGAGATTCAATCAAACAACCATGCCGAAGAACAAGGGTAAGGGAGGTAAGAACAGGAAGAGAGGAAAGAATGAAGCCGACGATGAGAAAAGAGAGCTTGTTTTCAAAGAAGATGGACAGGAATATGCTCAGGTCCTTCGTATGCTTGGTAATGGACGTTGTGAAGCTATGTGTATTGATGGAACTAAGCGTCTTTGTCACATACGTGGTAAGATGCATAAGAAAGTATGGATCGCTGCTGGTGATATCATCCTTGTTGGCCTCCGTGACTATCAGGCAAGATCCAATTTTTCCGATACCCTTTTCTTCTATTTGTGTTTTTCATACCTGTTTTGAGAATTTTGTTGTGTTTTTCTTTAAGAAATGAAATTTGGTGTTTTTAAAAAAAAAATGGGTGTTGGGGGTTACAAGCTTGAGGATCAAACCCTCACCAATAAGGTGTAAATTTGGTGTAATTTTTGTGACAAAGATGTTTTCTTTTTGGTAGTTTCTATTCTGTAGTGTAAAACTTTGATCACCTTGCGTAAATGGATAAATGGGACGATGTACAAAAGTAGCCTCCTCTGTATTAGGATAGAACTATTGATTCCATAATTTTTTATTGAAGGGCATAAAAGGCCCGAGGATTTTTAAGTTATTGGATATGCTGCACCTACTACTTTGTAGTAGTATGGATATGCTATCTCAAGGAAGTAGCAAGTCTATGTATGATTGATTTGTGTATGAATATGTGTGTGTGTGTGTGCGCTGAGGCGGATTTAAGACTTGGGGTTTAATGGTTCCCAATAATCTCAAATTATAAAGAAAAAGTGAGACAAAATGAAGGCTTGCGTGGTTTTTGTTAAAAAAGATAGAAGAAGGGGGAAAAAAAAAGATAATTATGTTGCCCAAAGGATTCGAACCCTTGCAGAGGACAGCAAAGCTTAACAGGTTTCCCCTTTGCCACTATCAACAGACCATTTTTATATTGGGTTTCCAACTAAAAAAATATTATATGTTTAGTGGATTCTCAATATAAATACAAGGTTTGTGCAAAAGTTACTCGTTTCCGGGAACCCACACCTCATACCCTAAATCTGCCCCTTTGTATGCCCGCACGTGTGTCTGTGTGCGTGTGTGTATGTATATATGATATATGTATGTATGTATCCGTTCCTGCTTCTGGCTTGACATACATCTGTCCGTTTCAAGAGAAAAATAGTTTTTGTAATTGCTACTTACTGCTGATTTTCAATTAGAAGTGGCACTGGTGTGTGTGATTGAGTCTGTGTATGTAGATCTCCTTCCCCGTTTTACTTGGCAATTAGTGCCTGATAAGCCTAAAACAAAGGCTATATTTTTACTGAGTAGATTGAAAATTATAGGTTGAGAAAGGACTTGCATATGATATATATGGACTTAGAGAAAGCATACTATAGAGTGCGAAGAAGTATCTTTGGTAGGTAATGCAAAAGAAAAGAATTCATGTCAAATATATAAATGGCATACAGGATATGTACAAGGGAGCTGTCACAAGTGGGAAAACAGTCGTGGGATTGGCGGGAGCAGTTCTCCATTATTGTGGGTTTTGCACTAGGGCTCTGCGCTAAGCTCGTGTCTATTTACTCTTGTAATGGGATTGGCTAATCAATGATATTCAGGATGAGGTACCATGCTGCATGCTCTTCGCAAGCAAAATCTTGTTAATTGGTGGAACTAGTGAGGTTGTCATTCAAAAGCTCGAGTGATAGAGAAGCACTTTAGAGAGTAAGGGATTTGAGATAAGTTGGGAGTAGGATAAAACTTCATGCACTGCACGTTCAGCCAAAGAGATAGGACTGGAGTCCAGGTGAGATTCGATGGGGTTGAGGTATCTAATTGTTGACAGTTTAGATGTTTAGCTCAATGTTCTAGGAGAACGGAATGATAGATGAAGATTTTACACATAAGATTAAAGTAGGATGGTTGAAATGGACTGTCACAATAGTGTTATAGGAAGATATCTATCAAAGTGAAAGCGAGTTCTATAGAACAATTGAAAGATCACATCTAAAGCCCAACAAATCTACAAGATTTATGTTGTAGAGATGCGAGTATTAAGATGGATATGCGGTCATAGAAGATTAGATAAGATCATATATGATCACATCCATCAGAGGGTGCAAGTAGCATGCTGAGGATAAAATGAAAATGTTACTTGAGATGGTTTGATCACGTGTTACCTAGTCCTCTAGGTTCACTGGTTTTTAGATGTGAAAAAATGATGATTGAACATAGAAAGAAGTTCTCAAAAGATCTAGACAGAGATAGAAAACAATGGAAGTTGAAAAATCTGTATAGGTGATACTATCTAAAAGACTAGTGATTACTGTAAGATCTTAGTATATTAGAGATATATCCACTAGGGTATTTCAGAGAAGAACTAGTGTTTCCATAAGCATGGAGTATTGAAATAGTTTTAGACCCAAACAGAGCATTTGATAATTGATGATTCATACTGCCGACCTCAATTAGCCTGGGATTAAGGTGTGTTATTGTTTTACTTGGAAATTTATTTTATTATAGGTTTGCTTTGTTGAGATTTGGGTTCTTATCCAATGTGGATATTGCTGTTTTTAACTAGTTATTTTGATTTTCCCAGGATGACAAAGCTGATGTGATCTTGAAGTACATGCCTGATGAGGCCAGGTTATTGAAGGCATATGGAGAGTTACCAGAGAACACAAGGCTTAATGAGGGCATTGCTAATGGTCTTGATGAAGAGGATGAGGGTGCTGGTGATGATTACATTGAGTTTGAGGATGAAGACATTGACAAAATCTAATCTAAACTCAAAACTGTTGTTACTGAGGTCTATCGTAGGCCTTGCTAATATTTCTGTGGCGTTCTTTTTCCATAAACATTGAAAAAGTATTTTTGTGTATCGTTTGAAGTTGTATGATTGAGTTTTGTGCATCGAAGTTCTGTCTGAAAATTTGTGCTTTCATGAAATGAATGCAATATTCTGGCTAGTTTCTATTCAGTTATGCATGTAGTCTTGCTATCTGCTGATGGATGGTTTGCCTACGTTATACTTCTGAAATGTTTGGGTCTCATCACATTTCTGAATTAGTTGTTGTATCTCATTAGAGGGACGGTGTACTTGCATTGAGTGATTATTGTAGAATATATGTCTACCTGTTTCTGGCAGTGTCTGCTCTAAGTTGTCTTCTGAGAACAGGAAAAACTTGGAATCGAGGATGGGGATGAGTAGACTTCGATTGCAGGACCCCAGCATTTAGGTTTTGTAGTGCCTCTAGATTTACAGTTGGACCTGAGGCTGATGAACTAATTTCTTCATAGGTTACTGGCCTAGACTTTTTTGCCTTTCTTAGGGTGAAAATAATTAGGGATTTGGACTCTGTTCATCACTACCGCTTTTTGAATAGTTTTGTAAGGTGTCATGATGCTGGATGATGAATTTTGTTTTGGAGCAAACTTAAATGGTACGACTTGCATCCTTCTTTTTATTTTGGTTGCTACACTGTTTATTTTGACTGATGCATGCTGTTTGAACAACAGAGTTTGAAAGGAATCAACTTTGGAGTTCTGGAAGTTTGTCCCAGATAGGGACATCTAATCTTTTAACAATTAAAAAAAAAAGTTTGTCGAAGTAGGAAGTTTAAGATCTTCTGGGATTGTGTTTCTTCATTTGGGAGAAGCAATTATTCACTCCCACAATGGCTATTCTGTTTTCTTGTAATTATTAGGCTGCAGAGTCTGAAGAATTAAATTCAGATGTCCATCGTCTACTGAAATATTTTGCAGTTGTTGCACTTTGTAACTGGAAAAGATTACAATGAGAATGCAGTGTGCAGCAAGAGAATTTGTTGAAAGGTTGGGTAATAACTTGAAGACGATGGGAACCATATGCAAGTGAACCATTGAAGGTATATGTTAGTGTGTTTGGTTTGTTCAGTCCCTATTTCTCTGGTGCCCTTTTAACTAGAGACAGCAGCTCAGTGTGCCTTTCTGGTTGCCTTAGCAATCAAACATAAGTTTGCCTGCATCAGTTTTGATCTTCTTTTGGTGAAACAGTCTTTATTTCGCCTCATGATAAGAAATTGATTGATGCTTATGTTATTATGTGTTGTGGAGATTAGAAGAGTTCCTACCAGGTGGGATTCGTGCACTCGAGCTGTTGATCCCAATTTCTGGAAACTGTAGGTTGATGTTTCGAACGAACCAGATCTTCTGGGCTCATATACTAGGAACAATGAAGGCCTTTTTGCTTTATATCCATACTTCCCAAGTTCATGAATGGAATTTCTGATTGATGAAATCATAGCTATAGAGACAGTTAACCATTGAGAAGATAGTTTCTTACACATGCAACATAATGCATCCATTTATCAACACTTTATTTATTTGTTCCTCCTAGTAACAACTTGTTGGTCATGTATCAACCTACAGGCTGAATATCACATAATTTATGTAGTGAAAATGGAGGATAAAAAATAGAACCATCATTGAGGATGACATTTGCTGTGATTTTGTTTGCTGCTTCAGTGGCATGTATCCCATCCCAGCTCACATAATTGTATGGATCCTCACAGGCTGTAGCTGACAATGTTTGTCCATTTATCTCTTTGGTATTTCCACAGTATACTTCCTGGTTAAAGTTGTAAGAACCACCTCCTTGTCCACAACATGCTTTGTTTCCATATTTTAACCCTACAAACAGAAACATCATTAGAAGTTAGTCAACAATTTTAGGCGGAATACATCGATAGCCCCTTCAACTTGTTAGTAAACCTCATTTAAGATACTCGAATTACAATTTGTTTCGATTCCACACCTGAACACATGCATAATAAAATATTCCTATTAGATACTTCAGACTCAAGTTTGGAGAAACTTTTTGTCTGTGTTCTTAAGTGCTGATTATAAGTAGACAAGTTAAACCATTTTTTTTAAAAAAAATTAAAATTTTCACCTCCTTTAATTATACTCCTTAGCTTCATAAGCAATAAAACCTCATGTGTATAATTAAAGGAGTCGGCATATTTTAAATGGTCAACTTGTCTACGTGTGGACGCTTAAGAATAATACACATAGAATCTTTTTCAATATTTTGTGTCAGAAGTGTCTAATAAGAACATTTGATCATATGTTTAGGTGCTCAATTGGAGTACGTACCATGAGAAGTTGGGTGTTGGAAAAGCTCCAAGAGGACAGCATGAGTGTCCACATAAATAACATTTGCATCTGAAAGATCTTTTCTAGTTTGTGCCAATGCATCTTTAAGCATATTGTTATAGTCCACAACTGCATTGTTGTATGATATCAAGCATCCACACTCATCAATATCAGAACTTTCATGAGGGAGCTTCACCAAAAATGCTGGGTAACATCCAATTGGTGCAAGGTTTAGTACCAAAAATGTTCTTCCCCCTAATCCATAGATTTCCTGATGAAAAATCAATAGTCAAATTAAACCTCGAAAGTTAGATCATGAGGTAACCAAGTGTCCAATCCATAATCGATGTAGGAAACTCAACAGCTCCAACATGCTTAGGCCTGATCCAGTTGAAGTGTAGATAATATAATATGGGGTCAAACATCGGGTAAACCACAATTTGAGTTGGTTAGGGTTTGATACCGTGAACTCTGAGTAAACCTCAATTCAAAAGGTAGATCATGAGATGAGCATTGCCCAAGACCATATAAGAAGCCTCCTATCCACAAGCGATGTAGGGAACTCAACAATTTCTATATTGAAACTAATTAACTATACTTTTTTTTTTTTTCATTTTACCCTTAATAAAAAGTTGTTATTGACACACAAATATTATGACATGTTTAGAAACCACAAACTTCAAAAGTTTCTTTTTTCTTTCTGAAACTCAGTACAGAACCAAACTACGTCATATAAACTGAGACAAAACGAATATTAATTCTAATGTTGTTATTACCTTGATGGTGCTAGCAATTTGGGAAACTACTTGAGGTAAGTACTCCTTCACTCCACCTATTCCTTTACTTCCCAACTCACCAGTGAAGTCATTCTGACCTATATAGAATGTATAAAGAGATTTCCCAAATATGTCTGAGGGAGGCAGATTAGTGTTACCTGAAAATTAAGAAAAATAATATAAAGATAATGAAAAATATATAAATATTTTAAAAAAATGGAATACTAATAAAGTAGTACATTATATATTTTACCTTTACTCTGGAATTCATCAATTTTAGTCTTAAATAGCTTGAACTGTTGGAGTTGAACTCCTAGATAAAAAGGGCTAACACCTGATACAAACAATGATGTTTGTGGCATGAGCACTGTTGATGCTGATGTTGCAAAGTTGGCACCATGTCTGAAATCAGATCCAATTGATTGCAAATATGGACTCAAAAATGGCAAACCTAATCCTTGAGCTGCACATCAAACAACACTATTAATTAATAGCAATTTTAGTAACCTATGCAGGGTTCAGGAAAAGACCGCACATAAGCTATGTTCAAGTAGGGTACATAAGCAATGTTCAAGCAGGGTTTGGGGAAACACCGAACATAAGGATACATAAGAGTGTAAATTAACAAAGTCAGAAATTTCGTTAAGGATGGTCAAGATCTGATGTAGGCAGTCTACTTAATACAACATCAATAATTGATTTCACAGCTCGAACCTATGACATATATAGATTACATGAAGACAGTTTTACCGTTCTCTAAAGACATAATAACATAAATATGCCCTTTAACTTGGATTCAACAGACATCTATGCCCTCCAACTTTTGGTGTGTGCACAACTAGCCACACTTAAACTTGTATAAAATTGAACAAGTAGACACACACGTCCTACATGACATAATACACTTAGGCCGCCACATAGGACATAAAATTGTCATGTAGGACGTCACATAGAACGAATGTGTCTATTGTTCAATTTTATACAAGTTTAAGTGTCTACTTATACAAATCCAAAGTTATAAGTCATAGATATCAATTGAAGTCAAATTAAATTACACGTTTATGTATTATGCCTTCTCTAAATCTCCGCTTCCCTATATATAAGGCACAATAACGTTATGGAAAAAAAGACAAAAGAAAGTCACAGACTTGATCTCATGTATAATTTCTACTAGTAGGACAAAGAAAGGCAAACCTATGGACAAAACAAAAAAATAATTACACCTTTACATGGACCAACTACTTTGCTTTCCTGTCTTGTAATTATAAAACTTCTGTCTTCGGACCAATATGTATGGTTTCTTGTCATTTAAGGAATAGTGAGAAAAAGATGACATTGGTGATGATAACATAGAGAAATGGACATGTGATTTATAGGTTACGAGTTTGAGTCGTGGAAGTAATCATTAATACTTATATTATGATAAGCTATTTACATCACATCCTTTCAGGTGCGACCTTTTTCATAACCCTACATAAATGCATGATGATTTGTGCATCGAGTTGCCCTTTATCTGATCTAAAAAAAAGGGAATCATATAGCAACCTTAGAATTGTTTACGTGTGATTTATAGGCCATGGAATAGAGCAAGCAACCACTAACCCTTGCATTATACTCCATTTGTCCCACTTTATATAATGAAGTTTGACTTCATGACACAGAGTTTGAGAAAGAAAAAAGAAGACTTTTGAAACTTGTGATCTAAATAAATGATAGATTTTTGTTTGACTAGAAATCATTTCATTAAAGGTAAAAAAAACATTTTAAAATAAAAAAAGTTACTAAATATAAAAATGTGTCGATCTATTTCAGACTCACTAAAAAGAAAAATGAATTACATAAATTGAGACATAAAAAGTAATAGATTGTTTGCATCACACCCTAAGCCCTTACGGTGTGATCCTTCCCCTGCATGAATGCAAAATGATTTGTGCACATGAATGCCCTTTAATTAATCTAAATAAAGAATTTTAAAAAAAAAGTACACTATTGCTCAAAAGATATCTATAAGTAAACTTTTTTTAAAATGTGGAATTTGTAGTGTTGAAAATAAAATAAGTTATCTGCTAATAAATAAAAATGATATAAAAAATATGTTTTGATCAACCAAACAAAAGAAATTTTTTTTAAAAAAAACATTTTCTTTCGTATCAAACACATCTTTTTATGAAATATAGTTTGAGTAGTCAACACTATTTACATAAGAAATAAAGACTTTTAAAACTTAATTATGATCATAAATATGTCAAAATCGTATTCATTAATTTAAAACTTTTGAAACTTGTGATAACTAAATATATGTTAAATAATATAATTTATGTAACTTTAAAAATCACTTCTCAAGAGCAAAAATAAAAAGTCTAAACCAAAATACTTTCCAATGATAAAAGTGTTTTCATTCTTTTTTAAACAGACTAATAAAAAGATAGTATAACAATCAAATCAATACTTATAGAATAAGATCCCATTGAACAAAATGAACACAACAACAACAAATTCAGTAAAATTTTATAAACTGAGTCTGGAAAGAGTATATGAGGTCTCTGGTTCAAGTCCAGGATGGCCCAGCTGCACCAAGGAAAAGAATAGAAGAAGCATCTGACTACTTCATGCATGCTCGACTTGGCTAGTGTACGGAGATTTTACCACTAGTTCATACAAATAAAGAATCTGTTTCGAAAGACCCTCGACTCAAACATAAACCAAAAAAAAATGAAATTAGATGAAAACCATACCAAGAAAATCAACAATGACTCTTCCATCAGTTGCCCTTCCAGTTGGTGTTTTAAAATAAGTCATTCCATAAGGTGGCCCTTGAGATGGAAATGCAGCATAAAATCCACCAGTATCAGTATTTGAATCTCCAAAATTAAAAATTGCCTCAAATGCACATTTGCTTTCCACCAAATTATTACGAATTGTTATAATAATTAAAATAAACCAAACCACAATTGATGAACACCAACAACTCATCATTTTTCTATTGTTTTTTTCCTCTCAAAAACAAAAAGTACTATAATATAAAGTAATGGATTATGTTTAAGACATTTTTTTCCATTTTATAGAAAGGAAAGCCAATGCATGTGAACAACATCAACTGCTGACGCAATAAATTATTGTATGTACGAACAAATACAGTTACTAATACTTACAAAATTCATATCCTATTTTTCGAGTGGCGCATTCAGAATTTTCATTTAAAGAGTTTGAAAAATAAATATGTAAAATATAATGTACCTAGTTCATAAAAATCAATCTTGGACGTCTAGGGGTGCAATTTAAATGCCCTGGGCCGTTGAGCTAACCTTTTAATTTGCATAGTATTTACGAATTTCAAAATTTATAATATATACATATACATAGAAAATATACCTTAGCTTATATTTTCCATATTTTTTGCTGAGAGGATTCGGGTGAATATATACATCTAGCCCCTCTAGATTGCCGCTGGTTGTACCAGAGTGCAGGAAGCAGGTTCAGCAGAACTCAATAATTTAAAAGAACGAGATTAAATTTTTGAATTCATAAATTTTAAATTCTGACCCATATCTATGCGAGAAGTGTTCTATCTCTTGTTCTTTGCTTCCTAGTTCCTACCAGTTCATTTACATGGTTAAGAACAAAAAAGGAACAACTGTATCCTTTGATGACATGGTTAACAACAAAAAAAGAACAACTGTATCATATGATTTTGGGGGATTTTGAGGTTGGGGGGAAAGAATTCATCATTAATTTGGAAAATGCAATAAATTAACATATGTACAAAATTGTATTCTTTGGATTTAGTTAAAAAAGAGGCAAATATGAACATCTTTCTAAACTGTTGGCAAGCACAAGTTAGCTAGCTAGAAACAATGATGATCAACTCATGCACAACAAACAACTATATATAACACGTATTCGATATAATTTCATAAGTGGAGTCTGGAGAAAGTGGGGCGTATACAATTTTATAGGTAGAGAGACTATTTCCCGTTGACTCTCAACTCAAATTAAGTATATAAAAAAACATGTAAATCGACATAGTCAAAGACCTAATATAACACTAAAACAAAAATGTGGATAGACGAATAACTACTCGTTTCCATAAGTAGCTAGAATTAAGATTTTAAGCTTATTATGTGTACCAAATTTATGAAAAGATGGTTTATTGTATTTTGATAAATTATTTATGCATATTAAATGGACTTTCAAAAACAAATATAGGAAAAAAATAATTCTAAAATTGTAATCTAAAACATGTTATTGTATCTATTTAATTAGAAATTAGAAATAGGCATAGTTAAAAATACTTTGGCCTATAATTTTTTATGAAATGAACAATCAAAAAATATTTAAAAATCATTAATTAAGAGACAAAAATTAAAGACGATCGCAAAATAAAAGTCATGCATGCAAAACTTGAAGATGGTGTATATATTGGACAAAATGTGTAGTTGATAGCTGTCATTTTTGAATGAAATTAATCTTCTTGCAAAGTATTTCCACACCCCCCAACCCCCAATGCTTTGTCATTTTGGATGGTGAAAGTTGGATCACTACGAAATCAAGCTAGTAAGCGTTTCTCCGTTTATTTTTATTTGTCCATTGTAAATTTTATAGGTATATATCTCTTAAAAAATAATAAATAATAAACATATTTTTTCCCTTACGGTTTTTTTTCCCCCATTATAGGATTTTTTAGGCCATTTTTCGTTACTTAAAGTGTTGAAGGGCGTAAATAAATACCATCAATTTAAGTGACAAAAATTAAAGATTATAGAAATTCATCAGGGCTTTAATGTTGAAATCCCTTTCGGCCCAATTGGCTAATGGCCAGAGCCCAATCGTTACGTTGTTCATAATGTATCTAACGTTTTATTAATTTACTGGATACACATTCTACATTAATATCATATAAAAAAGAAATAAATCTTATAAAAATAATATGTACCATCATATGCAATGACTTTGCCTCATTCACAACAAGCATCTCTTAAAATCTTCTTCCAAGGGTAGTAAAAGCATGTGTTACCTTTTCTCTATTTCTGTAATTCCAATCTCTAAATAATATTTGAGTTTGTTCCGGAAAATCAAGTATTGATAGTTCTCTTGCCTTCACTAAACACAAATTGATACTCTCCAATATTTGATGTCATCATCCTATCTCTGTGCATATACTCTTACCCATTTCTCGTATCCAGCTAACATAAGATAATCCTTCACTCTATGATTCATATTCTCTACTTTCTCATTAGTCCATCAAAATTTTCTTACTTGTATGTCTTTGTCATCGCATAAAACACATCGCTTAATGCATTTTGCTCTTCCTGTGATTCTTACACACATTCTTTCAAAGATGTCAAACATAAGCATAATGAGGTATAGTAGGATACACTCTACTCACAACCTTTATAATATTTTCATGACAGTCCGATACAACACACATGTTGAAACACTCACCAAAAGTACCTCTAAAATGTTTAAAAAGTTGAGTCCAAGAATTATCATTCTCAGAGTCAACTACACCATAAGAAAGTGGTAGTATATTTCCTGGAAAAACAAACAGTCAGATACATGATATTATATTTATATTTTTTTAGTAAAACTGATAATAGTTGACACGGAAGAATCCTTTAAATATGTTTTGTTTGTTAATTTCCCACCATTTACTCCTTTAATTAAAGAAATAAGTTACAGCCTTTAATTCAAAAGTATTAAATCGTGTATCCCGACTTTTAAATCTGATGGATACATGTATCTGACAGGTCATGATACGTGTATCCGACGACCGAAAATGATATAGAAAGTAATATAAAAAATATCGTAAATCCTAGTAATTAGGATCTAAAATGGTGGAATTTTATATAATTGTGTTTGATTTGTTATAAAATTTAAAAGATAAATAAAAAGTGTTTGCAATTTGTGATCTCAAATAAGTATTTTATGTTAAATCGTAGTTAAATATAAATACATATTATCCTTTTGAGAATTAACTTTAAAATTACATAAATTAAAAACGGATGAAATATTAAGGAAGTATTTAATAATCAATAGATTTTAATAGCATATACAATCCTTCCATTGTTGTTAAATTTTAATTTTCATAATATCTCATTAAATATATTTGATCTTCAATTAGGTTAATAATATACTCTTGATCATTTAAGCTGTAATTTTTTATAAATTAACTATGACTATTAACTATTTCACGGCTTAATCACCTATGTTCTATGTCAATTTTATTTTATTATGTATAACCAATCATTTGGAGGTGACACTCATAACAAAATTTTCTTCGTACACAAAATTGATCAGATATTTATATATACACACTTTTCTTTTTCATTTCAAATCAAATGCGTAATTGGCGGATTTGAAATGAATTATCCAATCTGCTTAAATTTCCAATATTTTTTTTAGTAATTTGCCGAAAACAGACCACGTCAGAGTCAAGACACAAAAACAGATCACGTTCTTCAATTTTATTTGTTCGGTTTGAAAAATAAAGAAATAATTTATATCTATTTCATTTTTACTATTAAATAGTAGATTTTTATAATAAATAGAGGTGATAAATAAAATTATCTTTTCATCTCTTATTAAGGAGTATGTCAAATGGATAAATAAAAATGAACGGATTAATTAATTAAACTCGACGCCACGCCAGAGACGCGTAAATCATGTAGGCAAATGACACGTCAGAGATAAAAAGTGATTTATTTAAAATAAAATACACGAATTTCAAATCGCCAGCTCAACCACTCAGCGAATAAACTGATTTTAGATACGTACACGTGTTTGGTGACGTGGATCTCCATCTCTTTCTTCTTCAACAAATCAGTCTCTTTCTCTCTCTACCTTGTCTTCTTTTATCTCTGCTCTTTCCTTTTATATTTATATATTTTTCTATGAGAAAGTAGATACAAAATGCAGAAAGTTTGAGACAAAAACTGCAAAATTCCATCAATTAAATCTCAATTTGAGGTATGTTCAAATTTCGATTTATGATTTTCGTGAATTTTTTTGGATTCTGAAGCTGAATTTAAGTTTGATCTCTGTTGAAAAATAAGAGATGTGAGTGATTGAGCTTTTGGAGCGTAAAATACCGTTGAACTATTGGAAATGGTACGAAACTACCTTCCGTCAGCTCTGAAATACCCTTTACGTCTACTTTTAGGTCCCATAGGCGCAGAGCTTATAGGTTGAGGGTGTACCATTTTCAATAGTTCAAGTTCCATTCATATAATAATGCTTAGAAATTAAGAAAAAATGTTATGTTTTATTCTTCGTTTGTTGGAATATTGATATTTTCTAGTTGTAATTTAGGTGGGTTGAGGAGGACTAGATTGTCATTTCATCCTATGTAATTCTATAGACTCAATTTTTTTTTGTAAAGTTTGTCTCTTTACTTGGTTTTGTGTGAGGACGTGGAAAATGTTTTGAGGGCAGTTGTGTCTTTAATAGTTCTAGTGCATACGTTAAAACTTCTTGCATTGCAATATCATGGATTTTCATGTATTAGTTATTTATAGCATAAATACTAAATAGAGGGGTAGTTATACATAGATTGAAAAAGTGTATTAAATAAGATATTTGTAATACGCAAAGCTAATGCATGCATTATTTTCTAACAGACTCTACCAAACGACCCTTTAGAAGTTTGGGCTATAGAAACTATTTCAAAAAGTGTCTAACTTTAAAGATGTTACATGGTATAAATTTGACATTCAGAGTAATTGAGATTCTTTAGCTAAATATTATCTATTTGATGTGTTATGCATTTTACTGGAATATATAAGGATGGATGAAACTTATATGCTTCTCAGCTTTGGATGGTTTTGTTGTTGCTCATTGTTTGACAGGGCTTTGTTTTGTGTAGTTGGCATAATAATCTTGGACTCTTGGTTAGCGTACCTCCAACAACAACTACGCCCAAGTCCCAAACAAGTTGTGATATTGTTAGTACCTCCGAAAGGAAATAATCATCTCAGCAGTGAATTAGTCGAGTGTCTAGTTGCTTTCTGACGCATGGGAAATATTGAGGATGGGAAGTCTTCTACGCCTGAGAAATCATTTTCGACTGCACCAGTAAGCAAATACAGAATTGTGTATTGTTTAGTTTGTGTAGAGTGTTTGGTATTGTTCTCTATGCTTCAGAGTATCTGTCACTCGTGTCTTTTTAATGTCCTCTATGTTAGTTTTCTCTTTTAGTCTTAATCGCTTCTTTGAAGGTCATCCTGGTAAATGTTTTCGTGTATTGACAGGATCAAAGCAATTTTCATGTGTATCCTGATTGGGCTGCGATGCAGGTTAATCATTTTCCGACATGCTGTTAGATACTATTACCATAGGTCTAGTCGTTATTGACATTTTTATGTAAATTGCTAAATCTTCAGGCATATTATGGTCATCGAGTAGCTGTACCTCCATATGTTAATTCTGCTGTTGCACCTGGTCATGCTCCTCATCCTTACATGTGGGGCCAGCTACTGGTACTTTCCAGGCTGAATCTTTCTTTTAAATTCTTGCAAGTTGTTTAATTGAAGTGCTAGGTAATAGTTTATCCGGCTTTGCCGACATGAGTTCTAACTAGAATTCTCCTTTTTTAGCCTATGATGCCACCTTATGGCACACCATATGCAGGAGTCTATGCACATGGTGGTGTTTATCCGCACCCTGGAGTTCCTATTGTGAGTCCCCATTCTAGCATCTCCGTTCTTTTTTCTTTTCTGAAATCATGAGTGCTTTCTGATAACGGTGCTTTCTAAAGTTCTCTACATGTAATATCAGAATAAGCCACTGGAAACAGCAGAACCAATGCTGGTGGCTTTCATCCTAACTGAACCCTGTGAGCAGCTTTCGCCTCGGTTATTACCTAACAAGAGAGAGCCGATGCGAAAGTAGTCCTTTACGCGAGGAAACGCCAGAGAGACTGACCTCTGCTAACTAGTTTTGTTCACAGTTTGCTAGGCCATCAAATTTAGTTTAGATTATAGGGCATTGATCAACAACTTTAACGAGCTAGGTCCACTAATTTCTTAAAGGAACTGAGAAAAGTAACTTCGGAGGAAAAAGTGAAGGTTATAACTATGCTAACAATAAATGGTGTGTGAAAAACAAGCAGTTAACCGATTTAGGAATTATGCCCTTCAATTGGCCAAACAATGATTTCCAGTATCTACCTTATTAGGATTTATGAGTGTACTGCTCAGCTGTTGGTAAGAAAATTGTTGTGTTTCTTAGTATGATGGAGAAGGTCATTTTTATTATAAATTCAGTTGAATATTTACGGATTGGCTCAAGCTAACGGTGATCATTGATAGAGGGTAGTCATATCAAAACTTGATCCACCTTTACAAGTTCCACAAAGTGGGGTCTATGGAGGGTAGAGTGTACACAGGTCTTACCCCTCCTTCGTGGAGGTAGAGAGGTTATTTCCGAAAGATCCTCGGCTCAAGTGAAGAAAAACAAAGTAGTAATGAAAAGGAAAAACGACAGTGAAGAAAAAATGACAACTAATAGGAAAGCAGTAAAGAGCATAAAGTACCAAACAACAAAATAGTACATTCACCTAAACATAATAAACAACGGATAGCAAAGCATATGACTGTATATTTATGTAGAGTTACTGTAATATATGACTCTAGTGACAAAAGTTGTGGCTGAAACATACGAACAGGCCCATTTACAGATTATTCTTTTTTCTGATTTCAGGTGTCCCGTCCTCAGGCGCATGGAATGACATCATCTCCTGCTGTAAGCCAAACCATGGTATATGTTACTTTTAGTTCTTTGACTTCTTTCAGTGTTTATGAACTTATTTGCTTCTAGAAAATGCCCGAGACTGACAGATTATGTTCCCTTTAAGCTCAACGTAGTATACTAGTACCTAATGGTGGGATTGAAGCTAAATCACTCTACATTGTGTAGAATACTGCTTCTTTGAGTAAGGATGCTTCTGCTAAGTCTTCGGGGAACTCTGATCAAGGCTTGACGAGTCAGTCAAAAGGGTTTAATGGGCTTGGAATGTCAATAGGAAATTGCAGCGTTGACAATGGTGATGGCACTGACCATGGACCTTCTCAGAGGTTCGTGTGAAACCAGTTCATGCTTGGGATCATATTCAGTTGTTTAAGAACCATACGCGACTCAGTTGTAGATACTCCCTTCATTTCAATTTGTTTGTCTGGTTTTGACTTGACACGGAGTTTAAGAAAGTAAACAAGACTTTATCTCGTGGTCTTAAACTAAATATATGTACAATGTACCAAAATATCTTTTAATCTTGTTGTCTTAAAATATGCTATGTGGAAAGTTGATATTAAATAACATTCCATTTGAAACAGACTAAAATGGGAAGTAAGACAAACAAATTGAAATGGAGGGAGTAGCATATCTGCAATTAGTGGTCCTTACGTTCTGGAGACCACTTCTTTAATCCTGTTAAAGATATTGAGTATTGACTGATTGTTAGTTTCATGCCATGACAGTGGGCAAACTGAAGGCTCAAGTGACGGAAGTAACACACACACAGCAGAGGTGTGATCCGAGATCTTTAAATCCATTTGTCTCAATTTTTTATTTTTTCTTTATTATTATTTGGTAAGAGGGTTATTGTTGCTGATACTTTCTCCTCATGCTCTAGGTGGGTGAGCACAGTAAGAAAAGAAGCCGCGAGGCAACTCCTAATAACTGTAAGAGTTTGGTCTCTTTCTCACTTCCTATTCAAATTACAATAGTTATAGGATTTGCATATTTATGAACTCTGCAGTTTCTCCAGAATGAACTTCAAGGGTTCTTGCTTTAAGTCAATTCTCGTTTCCGCTTCCATATTTGTTGACGTTAGTGTCAACCGTCAAGTGTTGTAAGGTCATGAGCTTAAGACTTTTGAGGGTGGTGTCAGGTACATGCAACAAAAGAACTTGCGTTAATTGCTTAATGGCATGATACATAATAGACACTTTAACTTTGCCTCAGCTGACAATTAAACACTCCAACTTTGAGTAAGCACATGTAGACACTTCGACTCGTCTCCACTGTGTTAGTTGAACACTCCAACTTATAAAATGATCATCGAGACACCTCCAAAGTTTATGTGCCATGTCAGCATCGGGTCTCCATGATGGGGACGAGTTGGAGTGTTCAGTTGTTAATTGGGACCAAGTTGAAGTGTCCAAATGTGCACTCTCAAAGTTGGAGGGCTTACTTGCCAGTTGAGGTCAAGTTTGAGTGTCTGTTTATGTATTATGCCTTGCTTAATAGATAAAACACTCTTGAAGCTTGTGATATTGCAGCTTTAACCTTTAAAGGAAATGCTCGAAGTGGGTACATTAGAGCCGTCCGTACTCTTCTCCTATAAACTTAGTTTTCAATCTACTCCTGGTTCTGTTGTCAAAATTTCTCTATTATTATTGAAATATATGGCTATATTACTGGTAAAAGAGTAGGACTAGATGATTTGCCTTTCTTTTTCCCGTCATTAAATGTGTAAGGCATTTGTCATTCTGATTTCTGGGCACTATAATTGTTAGAAGTATCCGTTTCTCAAACTTGGTACACTTGATTGCTTCAACATTATTACTAGATGATGCATTTATTGGAGGGTATACAAAAGTGAGAAAAGCCGAGCCTGAAAGTAGTTTACCTGATATTATCTTTTCAAAATCTATTGCAGCTGGTGACAGAAACAGTCAAAGATTGTGCAGTCCACAACGTACTAGGGAAGGAAATGGGGACTCAGAGAAGGGAATTGGTGTAGCTGTTAATCCTGGTAATATAGCAGAAAAATTAGCGGGAACAACATTTTCTCCTATCATGACTACTACTCCGCTAGTAAAATCTAGTCCAACTTCACGAATCAGTCCTGCAGTGCCAGGCGAAATCTGGTTACAGGTATGTGCATGTATCAGGTGAACTTTGCTTTTGCTTATTTTGACGTGATGTTGGGTGTCTGCAACGTCTGTTTTAGTGTATGAACTTGACGAGAACTCTGTTTATTATGTAAAATCTAAGTTTCTTGTTGTTAAATGCATCTATATATTCAGAATGAACGTGAGCTGAAGCGGGAGAAGAGGAAGCAGTCTAATCGAGAATCTGCAAGGAGATCAAGGTTTAGAAAACAGGTAATATGGAAATGTGCATATTATTGAATATTTGGATACTGATTTAATCTTAATATATATAGACTATGTTTAATTTACTGTTTGTAGATACTATTTCTGATACACAATACTCCCCCCCCTCCAGGCGGAAGCTGAAGAATTGGCAGTGCGGGTTCAATCTTTAACCTCTGAAAATTTGGCACTCAGATCAGAAACAAACAAATTCACCGAAAACTCTGAGAAACTAAAGGTTGAAAATGCTTCTTTAATGGTATGAGTTCGTCTCTCGGTTATATAGTCTTACGTATTTTCGTTGTTTGGGCTTTACAAAGTATGGTCTTGATTGTGCAGGAGAGACTAAAAAACAAGCAAGGACAAGCAAAAGAGGTAACTTTAGGTATGATTGATGATAAGAGGCTGAAGCCTGTTAGCACAGCAAACCTACTAGCAAGAATCAACAACAACAATGGTTCATTCAATAGAACCAACGAAGACGGTGAAGTTCATGATAGTACCTCTGGAGCAAAGCTTCATCAACTCCTTGATGCCAGTCCCAGGACTGATCATGCTGTGGCTGCTAGATGATCATTGACTAATAGTCATGACCGTTGCGGTGTGGTGCCTACTTTGAGATGATAAAAGTATAAGAAATTTAACAGTGCAGAGGAGCTTAAGAAATTCTAATTTTGCCTAATTGTAATTTATCCATAGATGAAGCTGAGGAGTGTTTTTTTGGTCCCTTCACTTCAGAGTGCCATGTTGCATGATGGTCTTATGTAAATTGGTAATGTTAGCCACATTAGAAACTTGACTGATTGAAAAGAGTTTGGCTTGGATGTGTATGGAGCAGTCAACAACTGATCTTTGTGATGTATTTGGTGTTTGTTTGTTAGTTAGAGAAGTGATTAGTTGACTAAAGTTTAAGTTGAGCCTTAGCTAGTGCTAAAATATTATCCTTCGTCACGGGTTTGAGTTCCTCGGCACGGAGTTGCCTTTGTTATGAAGTGTTTTACTCCTTAATGTGGGATTTTCCAATTCGAATTTAGATTTAGTCGGTCTCCAATAGATTTTCCGATTTGAATTCAGATTTAGTCGGGCTCCAATGGGTAAGGGTGGGCATGGTATAAGTTAGGTGTAAGATAATTTTGTATTAGGTTGATTTTAACTCAATCCAATATAACATATTTCACAAAACTCAGAATGCTTTGTTCCTTAATTCTTGGTCAGTCTTTGATATTTGTTTCCTCTAAATAAAGTTTGATTTAAGGTTATGTCGATCAGTAAAACTAAACAACATTATGAGTCATTTAGTGGGGTGTATAACAGTATAAGAATAATATTAAATAGAATGTTTTGATAATATTCGCATTTGTAATGCTTGTAGTAGTAATGTTTGTATTAATTATGTAAAAAAAAATTCTTCTGCATTATTTGATTTGGTGTATTAAAAGTAATATGCACTACATAATTTTTTTTAAAAAAATTTATTTATAAAGATATCCTCCACAAATATAGTGAAGAAGATGTAAACAATGTTTTAAGGGACAATTAAGTCTTTAATCATGCTAATACATATATTAATACATGATAGATTTATACCTTCAACTAAACGGAATACAAATTGGGAAAATGGTATATAATAGCAAACTATTAATTCAAATTAAATGTTATAACCACAGTTTGATTTAATTGTAACTCATAGCAAACTGTTGCCATTCGCCTCTCTCCCTAGTGAATCTCGCTGGGCAGTCTCTCCTCGCCTCTCTCACTTTATACAAACACAAATATATAAAATGCGTTTTTGTTTGTATAAAGCGAGAGAAAAATGTATATATACATATCTTTTCGTTTCCCGCTCGCCACTCTCACTTTATACAAACACAAATGTATAAATTGCGTTTATATTTGTATAAAGCGAGAGAAAATTGTATATAAAAATACAAATATATATATTTTCGTCCTATACACTTATGATTATACAAATACAAATCTTCCCCTGCCCAGTTTTCTTTTGTCTTTCTCTCTTTCTCGCTTTATACAAACACAGATTATACAATTGATTCTTTTGTATATGTATACCAAAACAGATTATACAATTGCTTCTTTTGTATATGTATAGCAAAATATATATATTAATAGCCATAGCAAAGCGTAATTATGCAAATATAGTTATAACATACAAATATGATTTTTATGTTTGTTATATGTGAAAGTTACTCATAAAAATTTAGTACAACTTAATTTTGAATGTCACACCTTATTTCTCTTAACTTGATATCATTCTATCTCACCACTAACATAATAAATTAATCTCACAATTATAATTTCAAAATAACTTTGTTCGCCAACCCTAAAAATATGGATAACATTGAAGTGTGGGGCCATGAGAAGCGCCCCAAAATCCCAATCACACATCACACAGTACTTCCGGTGGGGCTCAAACTAGGGGCAGCCAGAACCATTGAATATAACAAAGAAAAAAAAAAACGAAGAAAACAGCTGCAAATAAAAAGAAAAAAAAAGTGATATATTCCTCAACCCAATTTCATCTACTAGTTTCGCGTAAAGAGTCAGCAGCTTTTTCGATTTTCTGATCAGGTAATTCATGCCTTTTATCTATATATATTTTCCAGAATTTCTTGTTGTTTTGTGTTGAATTTTGATTTAGTGTTTTTTTTTTTTTTTGGTCAGATTTGTTTGGATTTTGATGGCTTCGAAACGAATATTGAAGGAGCTGAAGGATCTCCAGAAAGATCCACCTACTTCATGCAGCGCTGGTGTGTGTCCTTTCTTTCCTCTTGTTCTGATGTGTCTTTTGACTTCTTTTTTTTATGCTTCTTATTTTGTAATCATATGAATTTTTGGGTAAAGTTTTGATCTTTTACTTGTTTGGTGGTTGATCCATGGTTTAGAAACTCAATTTTCAAATTTTAACCTTGGTTGAGATGATTTTTTTTTTTTTTTTTGATTTTAGGGTTATGATTTGCTTGATTATTCTAATGGTTCATTGTGAAGTCAAAGATATATATAGCTAGATTTGATGAGTGGTCAAATGCGTAGCTTGATTTGTTATTTGTGAGTAATGTTTGTCCCGCCTTGCGCAGCTGGATTAATTCACATACAGAGTAACTCTGGTAACACATTTGACACATGGGTTTGCTATGTTTTGTTCATGTTAGCTCTTTGTCTAGAATGTTGTTCTTTGACAATTATCACTTCATTCATTTCCCTCTATTGTGCATAGCACAAATGGCATTTGCATTGAAATTTGAATAGCCACTTAAGTCTTCTGTGATGCACAAAATAGACGATTGAAACCTTGGAGCCTTAACCTTTTAAGTTTTAAGGGGTGAATTAGTAAAATTATCTTCTTATTTATGATTTCTTAATATGCGTGTAAAAAGGAAAGTGTTCAACTAATATGGGACAGGGGGAGTAGTATTGTAGCTATGTTACCTTTTTAAGGATTGAGAGGCCATTGCATTATCCCCGAGTTTTGAAGGTAGCAGTGATTGGCCCTTAACAGTTACCTGGTCATCAAAAAAACCTTTAAAAGGAGGATCTCTAGCTTATTTTTACGACTGGAGGATTATTTATAAACATGATAGTGTATGTGCATGCATTTCTTTTAATTAGCTTCTGTGTACAATATGATCCATGCTTGACTATCTTGATACATGATATACATCCGGATTTGACAATACTAGTTTGAATTATTGTGAGAGGGCATTTTCACTATTCTTCATCAAGATGTCGTGCACATATTCCTGCATCTGTAAAAGACGTACATGCTATGTTATTCTTTGGCATAGACTTCCTAACAACTTTGTACCATGTGTTAACAGGCCCTGTTGGAGAGGACATGTTTCACTGGCAGGCTACAATAATGGGCCCCTCTGATAGCCCTTATGCTGGGGGTGTTTTTTTGGTCACAATCCATTTTCCTCCGGATTATCCATTCAAACCTCCTAAGGTATCTTACAGTTGCAAATTACTTTGAATTAATGATGTCTCTGCTGGTGACTATTCTATTTGCAGATGCCTTCTTATTTGGTTTTGCATATTGGAACCTAGTTTTCTTGTTTTTTTGACTGTTTTCTATTAGAGTATTTTTAATGATGTTCATATATATCTCCTAGTAATGAGCTTGTAGTTGTGGTGCATACTTTTGAGGCATTGCGACCAAGAAGAGAAGTTGATTTTTGCTGTTAACTGATTCTATGCCTGTTTGTTGGACTGTCACATACTCACCTTGCATGAGAAACAAATTTTCAAGATTTTAGTCTAACACACAGATAATAGTACGAGTATGTTTTTTGAATGGTTGGTGTTATGCTACTTATATCAGCATGTGACACAATGTTTGTCTTTGTACTTTTTGGTCCAGATAAGGTGATTAAGGAGGAATTGAGATTTCATCTTCCAATTTTTATTTTTAATAGTGCCTTGGACTATCCATACTTTTACATCATTTATAGAAAGAATGAATAGGATTCTCTTTGGGGAGGGTTGAGAGTTCAGCTTCTTAGAATCAAGTTGGTCAGTCTGGTTCAAAACACGGATTTCTTGCAGAAAAAAAATCCTCGACGAGACTTCAAATGTGCGGATTCGCTGATGCATGATCAATATCAACTAGGCTAGGTGGGATCTACATGACTCATGTATGTTTTATACACATACTGATACTCACACACAAGAAAGAAAAAGGAAAAAGAAATACATAGATCTATTTGGAGCAAGTGGTTATTGAGGATTCAGATAGCGACCACACTAGTCTATATTGGTAGGGCTATTTGGAAAATTTTCATGTCAAACAAACTGTTTCTCTTGTAAACCTTTAGTTGGTGAGCCTGAACATGTAAATTCATGTGCATCAGTTTATAAACTGCAGTTTCACTCTAGACTTTATTGTGTAACATTTATTCGTTAAATCCTTGCAGGTTGCTTTTAGGACAAAAGTTTTCCATCCAAATATCAATAGTAATGGGAGTATATGCTTGGACATACTGAAGGAGCAGTGGAGCCCTGCCTTAACTATTTCCAAGGTCCTTTCTTACCTTTATCTGCTGAGAAATAATACAAGCTATGAAAACATACCTATTCCGAGGCTTGGGACCTTCATGATATAAGTGCCTTTTCAAATCGATTTTGATTCATTAGCTAATTGTGTATAATCTGAAGGATAGCTAATGAAACTTTTCGACTCTTTAAAAGGGAAAAATCATTTAATTGGGCATCATAGATAGATAATAGGTGACCTAATATTATTCCATAATAGCTTTAGGGAGCAATGATGAGAACATTTTAACCATCTAATGTGTCCTTCATAAAGCACTTTGATTTCGGTTGCATAGGATAAGATCTTGTCCCCGATTCTCTGCTAGTAGCATCATTTGTTTTTTCTGAAATTATGAGTTTTGTTAAATGGCTTTCCAAGACCAGTCAAAACTGGTTTCTGTTTCGCGAAGCATGTTGTGTTATTTATGTTTCTTAAGGTGGGAAAGGATTCTGGATTACATTTCAGGTTTTGCTTTCAATTTGCTCACTTTTGACGGACCCAAACCCTGACGACCCCTTGGTTCCTGAGATTGCTCACATGTACAAGACAGACAAGTCCAAATACGAAGGAACCGCCAGGAGTTGGACCCAGAAGTATGCCATGGGTTAAAACATTTAACCCTATGATGGCTTGAATTGATATAAACAAAAACAAATTTCAAATGTTTTATCTTCTCTATTCTCCATTAACAATGTGTAGAATAGCATTAGGCGTTGCTTCTCTACAGGAAGAACGATGATGCTTTGAATTTCTTTGTGTATGAATGCTAATATTTGAATTTTGAACAAGTGTGGGAAGCATATTTATCTGGTTTTGGATTGTTTCTGTTGGTTTGACAATCTAGTTGTGTAAATATTTCCATACTTCAAAAGCCTTTTGTAAATTCTACCATGTTTATTATTACGGATAACCATAGTTCAGCCTGGATATAATTGCTATTCGGTAAATATGTCCAAGTTAGTTTGTGTGCATCTACAACCAAAGTTTAAGCAGAAATCACCTAGCTTGTCTTTGTTGGAATTCAAACCTAGGTTCTCTTATTACTATGGTCCGATTCTTCGTGTACTTAATCATCTAGCATCGGGGGTTTATTCATTGCCCGACTTTTCTCTTCTTTGTATCGTTCCAATTATTTCGGATGTCTCCGAAAGGACCATTGCTTACATGATTGAATGTCTAGGAGAATTAGTGTTGTTGATCCTTTGCTTGGATCCTGAGCATGATGACAGTTAAAAAGTGAGTGAAAAGAGATGAAAATCAAATTCTTTATCTGATAAGTTGTCAAAGAATCCACTTTTTTTTACCAACGTGAGTCACATTTGGTAATGATTTCCATTTTCTTTTTCTTGTTACTAATTCTGCAAACTACAATCCTAACTTCTATTTATTTTCTTTTTGTAAGATACTGAGTATATAATGTGAAACCGCAATAAAGAAAAAAACAGCAAGCAAGCCTAGCATAGCAACGTAACTTTAGTTAATTAAGACGTTAGCAAACCTTTCGATGGTGAAGATTCATATAATTGATTTCGACTCACTTGAAATTGAGACATAGTTATTTAGTTGTTTTTGCTCTTATGAATTGATAATTTGTACATATTGAATAAGTTATTTAAGATAAAAGTCAAACAATTGCATATGTAAATGACAAAGGTAGACCCATAATTTGAAGCTTATAAATTCAAAATTTTAGTCATTTATAATTATTTAGTTTTAAATTAATAATTTGTACATGCATGTTTGATAAATTTCATAATACGAAATCAGATTTTGAATTAAAACTATTGAGTTCAGCTGAACCCATATCGAGTGCGAATACGAGAACGTGTGGGACAGTGAACAGCTAAAGGTTTCAGCAGCAGACAAAACTTGCTATGAAAGGATTACCACATGCTAAAAAAGAAGACAATAATGCTACTCTCTTCTTCGTTTTAATTTGTTTGTCCTGTTTTGACTTGACATAAAGTTTAATTAAGTAAAAAAAAAAAAACTTTTGAATCTCGTAATCTTAAATTAAAGATATGTCAAATGTAGTTTAATTACGTGGTTTTAATGGAAAGTTAAAATTAAGAAAGTAAGACAGCCAAGAAAACACAAAATGATTAGGCTAAAGTACACCAAATCCAGACCACTAAAGTAAGAACAGAGCTCTACCTTACATTCCAAGTGATCTCTAAAATTTCCCAAACAAAAAGAAAACATGAAATAAACAGAATCTAAAAAAGCAAAGGCAAGGAACCTTTTCATGTATAAAATGAATTGATTGATGCTGCATTTTTACTATATAATATATGAAGATGAATAATACTTATAAAGATTTGCATAATCTGAGTGAGAGAACAGGGGTTTTATATGATGAGATTAGTGATAGAATTCGTCGCGAAGAAATTAATTTCTGTACACATTGTGCTGAACATGGTCGTTATTGCGGAATTGCAGACCTCACAATGGAAGATAAGGAGAAATTGATTGCAATTCAAGACTCATTAAAGGATCTTCAGAACATGCTCCAGTTCTACCAGGTTTTACTTATTAGTTCCTTTCCTTTTTTAATTTTGGTTTATTTATTCTAAATGAATGAATGATGGCAATGTTGATGCAACATAATCAATTACTAACTAACGATTTATGATTTTAGATGAGATGGTCATACAAGACTCAATATATAAGTCGTCATGGGTTTGAGTCCCAATTATCAAAATGAATGTTCTTGTGTTATGGACGGAGCTAGAATGTTAGGTATATGTTAAGTCGAACACAAAAGTCTTAGTTTCAAACTCTTTATTTGTATTAAGAAATTCACTAAATTTATACAAAAGTTAAACTCAAAACTTAGTTATTAACACCTGATGTCACTATCCTAGAATTTAGAACCATCGACACTGCTTGCGTAAAATTCTGTTAAATCAATTATATCAACTTGTACAATGCAGGCATTAGAGTCTCGGCAGCAGAGACATCACAATGGCGCGCTTGTCCGTTTGGAAGCAAGTAGAATGCTACTGATAGACAAATTAAATAAGTATCCAACATGGGGAAAGAAACTAGAAGTGATTGAGGAACTAAAAGAATATTTTGGCAAAGGAATAAAAGATGCATTGTCATTTTCTGAGAATTTGGCAAAAACAGAACAGAAACAGAGTGAAGATGAGAAAGAAAACAAGTATAGTTCAAGTTTCTTGATCATTTGCATAAAAAGTTTATTTAATCCATGGAATTGGTATCGTACGACAAGAATTGCTGCGATAGCATTGATCGTTAACGTTTACAGGAATAGAATGCAAGATAAGAACAAGATGTCTGTTCCAAGATTGAAATTTGGCTATTCAGACAGCCAATTAGCTGTTACATATGGAAAGGGATAACCATGCACGGAAAGTAAGAGTCAGACCATAAGGATCTATTGTACACAGTCTTATCCTGCATTTCTGCAATACATTATTACCACAGTTCAAATCCGTGACCTCCTGATCACATGACAACAACTAACAATTGTAGTAGCAACACCAACACTTCATTTCAAGGAAAGGGATAATCATATGTACTTTTAAAAAAAAAAAAATCAATCAAAAGGATATACTTCTAGTTGTTTGCCCAAAAGTACTGCGAATTTCGCAGTGTATAATGTATATAGTTTCATTGTTTAAAATTAAGGCTGAAATAGCCTTGTGTTATTAGTAATGAGCATGATTCCAATTTATTTGTGTAAGGCATATATAATAAAGGTAGATTAGTATAAAGTACATACTTTCTGCATACATATTTTGTAAACTACATGGCCCAAAGGTGTTGCGCGGTAATTTTCTCTAAGGAGAACTGTTATGAATCAACCCCAACCCGACGTAGATACTTGCTAAAATGTTACACAAGCAGCTAAAGTAGCTATTGGGTTGAGAAAAGGTAATAGGACCAGAAGGTCTTCACAAAGGTTGATTTGTGATTCAGACCCAATTAGCAATAGGTTAAAAAGGACCCGGGATCAGAAAGAAAGGGTTATGCATATTGTGATTATGCTTAGGCAAAAATTGTGCTTTTCATCCCCAATTTCATCTATATACTCTCATCCATTATTCTCCAACTTTGGAGTGTACAATTAGATACTTAAATTTGTATAAAATTGAACAAGTAGACACACATGTTCTACCTGACATAATACATATATATCATGAAATAAAATTTTGAACTCATAATATCAAAAGTACAACGAGTACGTTAATACTAAAAAATTAATAGGTCCAAAGAAAAGCTCCCATGGCAAACTTCCTCTTATGGTTTACATCACCATGAATTGGAAGTCCATATTGAGTAAGCAAACAATCCACCTTCCATTCTGCCATACTCTCATACTCAGCCTTTGTATATTTTGGGTAATGCAATGGCATTTGAAATCCAATTCCTCCACAATCATTTGATCGTGCCATCGACTCCATACTTCTGCATGACACTTTGTTATTTTCGATCCCAACACAATTTGATCGTCCCATCGACTCCACACCAACACCACTCATTTTTTTTCCTCTCTCTATAATTACAATTATAATATATGCTTTGGAAATATAAGATTAATAATGTTTTGTGTATTTATAGAGGAATTGGAAGAGAGAGAGAGTTCATTAAGCAAATTAAATTATGACATTTTCAAGGTAGGTATGTGGTATTATTGTTATTTTAGTGGTGATATATTTTGATATTAACGAAGGATTTTATGTTGTTTTTCTATGTGATTTATGTTGATGAATACAATGAAACATGAAAACCAACTTGCCAAATGTTAATCCCCCTCTTATAGTAAATAGTGTTTCTTATTACTTGTTTATTTTAAGAAATCAATAGAGTTTTATATCATTAAGAAATCATATTATTCTTAGCAATAAATAAATATATAAAATAGTCATAGTCAAATATAAATTTCAAAATATCATTAATAAAACTAATTTAGCAAAATACACCATCATAAAAACTTTCTTATTTGTTTATTATTTTGAAAATTTTGTCAAACACCAGTATCTTCTAAGATTATTTTTTGGAATTTTCCTTTAGTGAGTATCTCGAGTTTAATTTATTATTAATGGAGGTCTGAATTTGAATGGTTCAAACATTAGGATATTAAGCGCATATGTTTTTTTTTTTACTTAAAAATCTCTTGATAGGTATGAATGGATCAGGCATGTGACATAGTCTTAATTTCATTCAGACTTTTTTATAGACACTTTAGTTTCGTAAAAAAAATTGTGCTCCATATTTTATTCTTCAAAAAAAGATGATTACATTATTTTCTAACAATTATTTTATTATTATAATTTATATATGTAGTCCATGTAGTTCCATTTTATTTTTATCTAAATTAAATTTTTTATTTATAATTCAAATATCTTAACGTTTATCAAAGAATGACATTTTTTCTAATATTTTATATTAATGTAATATTTAACGACTATTTTATTTGAATTATAATATTTATTGCGTTACATATTAATAAATAATATATATATATATGTCTTCAGATGTTTAAAATAAATAGTCTTAATCATTTAGTGTTCAGATCTATAGATAAGATCTTAATCATTTAGATGTGCATTCAGATTCAAATGTCTTAATCTTAATGAAAACAGATGAGGTCTAAGATCTCTTATCCACACAATGCAGTTCGATTTCCAGAAGGATCCTGATTACACCTTCCTTTTCTTTTTTTTCATTTGGCTTTGTTTTTTGAGACAATTTCATATATGTATAATAAACTGCTTAATTTCTAATACAAGTAGTCATATTCTTTTTACATCAAAATAATACAAAAGAAAAAAAAAAAAAAAAACTATAATAGCATTTTTTTTATAGTGAGTCTTGCTATTATTTATATACACGGCTTTTCAAGGTATTCCTCGCATGAAAAAAATGAATACAACCTAATGAAGCAAATTTCTCCCTCTTTCATACATGTGACAAAAAAAAAATTCAACAAAAATGATTGTTGTACATGTAATGTATCAATATTGTATAAATAGCCATGCAATATATAAATATTGTATATATAGTGTATAATCATATATATATGATGCATATCTTAATGTATATAAATTCATATGCATTGTTTACACAACACATATACATTATATAAATAGATTGTGTAATTTTGTCAATATCAAATAATTGTGTGTAAATGTGTATATATGACATATAGTGTATGTATCGATATTGTACGATAAAAGAGATCGCATATACATTTAAGGTATTGGTCATGTATATATGATTTGTAATTATGTATCAATGATACGTATAATAATACCATCTTTAGACGATGAAAACTTTTTTCAGTCATCCTCCAATTCAGTCACAACAATTACACACAATTGATGTTTCACTAAAAGGTGAAATCCCTTTGTAAACTTTTAAATGTTCTTCATGGGTAGACACATTTTATTTTTCAATTTAAAGATTTCGAGGTTATTTTGACATAAATAAAGTATTTAATTTTTTTTTCACTCTGATTTATTTTACAATAGGAACAATTAGAAATATGTGTGCTTTGATCATATTGCACGTAATTTTTATGTTTCACATCCATACTGATCAATCGATCGATGTCATTTGATTATGTTGGTATTCGTGATCAACAAAGAATTAGTTATGAGACATGTAACACAAGTCATTTTGGTTCAATATTGTCCTTCTATTGCTGAGTTAACCTTGATCAATTGCTACTACGAACTTGGCGTATTTCTCATCTTATTGCCTGATTTGAATCAACTTAAAAAAGGTTCATTTGAGTGGTAATGGAATTGGGCCAATTGAAATAAAAACTCGAAATTTACATTTAAGTGCTTGTAAAAGTTGTTGGAAGTCGAAAAGAATTTCAAAACATCAAATTGGTATAAGAAGATGAATAGTCATTCTAGAGTGTTGAATATGTTGCAACAAGTGGCAATGGCTAGAAAATTAATTCACCGTTTGTAGATACATGATTAATTGTTGTAAAACTTTAATTTTTCCAAACTTAGGATAAGGGAAAAATTTAAAAAAAATGATAGGATGATTTTCTTAATTAATGATAGGATATTTAAATAATTATATATTTTTTAATATTTTGATTTAGTGTAGGGGTAAAATGGTAATTCAACTTTACACTTTGGAGCTTCCAACTTTTAATATATATATATATATATATATATATATCCTCGGACAAGAAGAGAATAAAAAGTATCACGAAGATTCGGGCTCGTAACCTACAAAAATGTAGAAGCAAGGGGTGAGTACCAAACCACACAGTACTCAGCAAGTAAACTTCTAAACACAAGCTAGGGGAATAGAATAAGGGTACTCCTACCACCCCAACCGAACCTCCACAGCTACAACCTGCATAAAAATCAGCTCAATCTAACAATTCACAATTTACATAGCACACAACTCAACATCAATACTCTAACAATTACATATCCTCAACAACAACCTCAATAATTCATCAATCACAAGTTCCACAAAAGGCACTCACAAGATCAGCAACACATAAGATCAAGTTCACCAACACACAAGATCAAGTTTACCAATGATAAAGATGTGCAATGTCAAGTATAATGATGCATGTCTGACCTAATGATACACACCTGCTGTCTCACAGTCCGGGACCCATGGGGGACATATATGTTCATGCATTCGTCGCGGCGTGCGACACGACCCTCGATATATAGTATTCGTTGTGGCGCGCGACACGTCCCTCGATAATAGAATCCGTCGCGGCGTGCGACACGTCCCTCGAAATATAGTATCCGTCGCGGCACGCGATACGTCCCTCGAAATGGTACATCCTCTTTAATTTCTTATTCTTTCTCAATTCACACTTGTCACAACCATGTCTCAGAACAATGCAAATGACATGTTCACATAAATAATGAGGAGATGACCATTTTCAAATAATGCACAATTCACAACAATACAATCGTGATACAACATCAACAATGAGTCAATAAGCCTTTCAAACTATTCTCAACACATCACACACCAACAATTAATCACATTGCCTTTTATTATCCCTTTTTCATCATTAGAATTATTCAATATGGACAAGTCAACCAATCACCAAGTTCCATCACTCTCCAACACATACCACAAGGAAATACACGATTCTATACACTTAACAAGGGTTTAAAAATCCACTTGCCTCAAATAACCGAACAATTACTCCGGGACTTGAGCCTTTCCTTTTCGTTGAGCTTCCAAATCAATGCAATCTATTCAAGTACATATTCACAATAAGATTTCGAAACTAACAACACCCACATTACTATATGTTTAGCCTTGACCTAAAAATTCACTAGAATTTATAATCAAGTTCATAAATCTTGATGCCAATTCACATTTCAACTATCATATTTTCTAAGTTTCAAGTCTAGGGTTAAGTCTTAATTCTTCCAATATCATAATCTAATGATATTTCATATAATACCGTACACCTAATATTTAATTACATATGTCAATATATCAAAACTTGGATCATAATATGAAAATAATAAGAAAATCAAAGAAACAACGAAGTAAATTACGAACATAATCACGAGAATACTTACAGTTTCAAAACCTTGCATTAATACACCATATATTTCTATTTATTAGATAAATCATCATTGACTAATCATGACCTTAATCATTACATAATGATTGACCATTAACACCTTTGTTCTCCATTAAAAAACGACCTATACAGATTCAATTTTCAATTCTTCCAAATTAAAATCCATTTAATTGTTTCTCCTTTTTCTTTAACAATCAACTATGCTAATAATAATAAAATAATAATATGATATCTATCATATATATATATACAACAGTACAAAGGTGGACGTGATTCCTCTGTTCCTCTTTGTGTCTATGTGCCGCCGATGCACAGGTTAATTTCTTTTCTAAATTAATTATGTACTAAAAGTAATAAATCCTAAAAATTTATATTAATATGGGTCAAATAGTATAGAGTATTAAATAAATTATGATATTGATCCATTAATTATCAACCAAATAAATAAATTATTTAACATATACCCATCAATTAAATAACTGTAGCTATCGAATAATTCAAAATTTTCAAATCAACTTCACCGACTAATCAAAAATTACTCGGGACAACTATCAAGAGGGGTAAAACGTTAATTTTATGAAAATTTCCAAAAACGACCTTCCGAGTCATTACAGTATATATATATAACCAAAATCAGACCAAATTATCTAGATTAACTTGACATATGGTATTAATAATCCAACTTTGCACTTTAGAGTTTTCCACTTTTAATAATATATGGTTAACTGTGACATGTACAGATTGACTAGGCGTAAATATCTTGTGCAGGTATACTTTTACCCCTTTATTTAAAGCAGCTAACTATGACGTGTATTTATTGACTAGGTGTATTTTAAGAAAATAAGTAAAAATATTTCCTAGACCAAATTGTTCTAATAAAAAAATTGGACAAAATTATCTAGATTTACTTGACATAATTTCACTATATGGTATTAATAAATCTCATTATGTCTCTATAAATACATTTCTATGTCCCACTTCTATTTTCACAATTAGTTATTCATTGATATATTTTGCCCCCAAAGAAAGTGGTTCCTTCTCCTTCTTCTCTATACCAAACATGACCATAAGTTTAAGTGAAAAGTTAGCTAGTTTATCCAACGAAGCACAAGAGATGTTTATCATGTGTGGTATAGCTTTTGTGTTGATTTTTTTTAGTAGACGAACCATTCCTAGAACAACGGTTGATACATCGGAGGATCGAGCAAAAGACATTAGAAAAATTGAGGAGAAGAAAATGGAACTCATGTTCAACCAATTTTTCAAGGGAAAGGTTAATTTAAATGAACTTGATGCTATGGAAATTAATAGTTTGTTGGAAATGTTTTCTCGTAAACTAGCTAAACTTGATGAAAGAAAAAGACAACTTCATCAACAATCTCTGATTTCTAAGCCTCCGCTCTAATTCCGAGTCAACAACTGAACTGTCAAAGCTTTCAAACCAAGACCCATCAACAAGTTTGGAGGGTGGAAGCGATGGGCATGATGAATGATTAAACTACTACTTGTATTGTTCTACCTATTTTTCATGTTGTTTTTCAATAACAATATTTCCTACTTTTATTTTGTTGCATATCATTTATTAGGTCATGTTGTTTTAATGGTATGTGAAACTTGCTATGTTAGTGGGAAAAAAAAGTATATTAATGTTATTCGATCAACCTTGATATATTTGGGGATCTATTGAATCACATTTCAATTATATTCTACTTCGTATCACATTATAAAATTTAGTTTTATTTAGTATAATGATTACTTTTAAGTTTAAATCTGAATCAATGAAATTCATTGTGTATACATTGAGTTGTTTGTTATTTAACTAATATTGAAGAATAGTACAAAGAAAAAGATACATTTGTTAGATTGTAAAATTCAATACTTATGTCTAAAATGAATAATCTTAATGTTAGTTTTAAGTTCATATCACGTTAACATTATTTTCTATAACATATAACTTTTATATTTGTTAGGTGCGTTATTTTTCATTTTTTTTATTACGCGAACTTTTATTCTTGTATAATAATAACTTGTATTATAAATATAATACTTGTGTTTCAATACATGAACTAATTTGTGGCTCAAATAAAAATAATATGATTTTTAAAAGTCTGAATAGGGTCCTCAAATCGCAAAAAAAAAAAGATAAAAAAGAAGAAATGGATGTATATGTTCTATAAGGACAATGAATTTCATAGATTGTGAAATAATATCAATTTATTTTCAAATTTAAAACAAATTATCAAAATCTACGTGAAATTATTTGATCATATGGTTTTAATAACTTTCACTATACATCTTTATTTATTGAATATTCTCTTTTTCCATCTTTATTTATATCAATTAACTATATGGTAATATACATATTGACTACGTGTAAATATCCTGTGCATATAAGCTTTTATCCCTTTATTTAAATCAATTAACAATCGTTTGTATATATTGACTCGGTGTAATTTAAGAAAATATGTAAAAGTATTTCATAGACCAAATTATTTTAATAAATTTATAACCAAAATCGGACAAAATTATTTAGATTTACTTGACATAATTTTACTATATGGTTTTAATAAACCCATTATGTATCTATATATACATCTCAAGTCTCTCTTCTATTTTCACAATTAGTTAATCATTCTTATATTTTACTCTCAAAGGGAATGCTTCTTCTCATCCTCCCCCTCCTCCTTCACTTTTCTCTGCAAATACCAAACAGGACCAGAAGTTTAAGTTAAAGAATAGCTAGTTTATCCAACAAAGCACAAAAATTATTTATAATATATGGTATAGTTGTTACGATTAAATATTTTTAGTCCTAGATGAACCATTCATATTGTTTGGAAAAACAAAACAAAGGCTAGGGCTAGCATCATGTGGTATTTTAGTCACAATGAGGATGAAAGGTTTAAAGAGCTATGAAGCCTACCTTTTTGATAAATTGGAGGACCGCGTTAAAAAATTAAGCAAAAAATTGAGGAGAAGAAAATGAAAGTCATGTTCAAGCAATTATTTGAGGTAAAAAAATAATTTAAATGGACTTGATGCTACGGAATTTAAAAGTTTGTTAAAGATATTTTCTTGCAAACAAGCTAAACTTAATGAAAGAAAAAAAAATGATGCTATCAACAATCTCAGAATTCTGAGCCTCCACCATTTCTCTCTAATTTCGAGCATATAATGACCCACTCCGGTCATTATGGGTAGACCAATGATGAAAGAAATAGTGTCAAAAAACTTTTTGGATAGAAATTTAAAAATTCTAGGTTAGGCCAGTCTCAGACGGAATCTGAGCAAGGTGAGGTCTAGGGCAATTCGGAAATGAGTTGGGTGATATGTCTAAGTTTGGGTCACGTTTTCTAGTAGTTAAGACATTAATGAACTCATTTGGATGAGTAAAACTCCCAGTATCGAACTTGGTGTAAAGGAGTTAGTATGAAATGTCAAGGTCAAAGGTATGTTGTGAAATGATGGGTTTTGTGAAGGTTTACGAGTCTCTAATTTCTTGCAAGCCACTATAGCGGGTTGGGCCGCTATGGCGACGCCTCTATAGCGGCCGATCGAGCCTCTATAGTGGGGTAAGTCTGGTTTTAATGCAGAAACGTTTCCAAAACCTCTTGTTCTCTGCAACCTCATTCTTGAAATTGGGAAAAGTGATTTAGGAGGGGCCCTTCTGTTTTTCCACCTATCTCTTCGATAAAGGTAAGGTAATTACTTCCCAACTTATATTTTGATTCTTAAATCTTAGAATCTAGGTTATTGAGCTCGGGGAAGAGTCTTAACTTGCATTGATGGTGGAAATAATTCTTGTCGGGTAGAATGATCATGAGAACGGCCTGGTGTTTAGGATTTGATTATAATCTGAGTATTGTTTGGTCATTATTGATTGATTATTATGTTTTCATTATTATTTAGACCAAGAACAATCCAAACATTACAAAAAGGGAAAGCTTAAGCTCTTTAGAGTTTTCAAGGCTTGATTCGAGGTAGGTGATGGTTTATTTATTTTCTAAAGTATGTAATGTGTGCATGTTAAGTACTTTGTAATTTTATTGTGCAATGCATCTCGGGGAAATTAGAAAGCTAATGTGAAATGACTTCATGTGATGTTCTCATGCAATGAACCTGTTTATTTACTTGTGGTTTCAAGTTGGTTGATCATTGTAATTGTGATTGTGCGTGTTGTTTCTGATTGATGGTTGGCTCGGTAACCACACACAAGATACTAATAGTTGACTTAGATATCACGTCTGGTATGAATACTAACATTGGTTGGATCGAGTACCGCGCTGGTATACTAACAGTTTGCGTGTGAATTCCAAGAGAGGATCGGGTATGTGCATTTTGTTATCATATGGGACATGTTTCATGCATGGGTTAAGCCAAAATTTGTGATTGGGAATCTGTATTATATTGTGACTGTTGATATATGTGTTGGACTATATTACTGCTCTGTAGTTACTTGTTTACGTTCATGTTTTGAAACTGATCGTATAATCTTATTAGTACACGATGATTGTGTATTGATTATGCACTTGTTCTTTCCTTGTTAAGTACAGGGCATATTCAGGGGTTGCTTTGAGACCTCAATTGAGAGATGTGTGACCTTTGAATCCAAGAGTGGGCTACTCTTTCAAAGTTGAGTAACCTTTTGAAATATTAACTCAAATGAGTAAGAAACTATAGATAAATCAAAATATAAACGAATAAAATGATTAATTAATACTCCCTCTGTCCATCTTTACTTATCCCGTATACTATTTTGAGATGTCCAACAATATTTGTCCTGTTTATAAAATCAATGAAAAATTTATCATTTTGTGTCTATTTACTCTTGCTATTAAATAGTATTCATTTTTCAATGTTTAGATGATTTATAATTAATAAGGGTGATTTGGTAAAAATTACTCCTATCATTTACTGTTTCTAAATACCATGTGTCAAGTCAATAATAGACAACTATTACTGAACAGAAGGAGTAATAAATTTACATGTTAATGATATTTACGTACCCACTTGCAAGAAAATTGAAACTATAGAGTAAGTACGATTCGATTTTTCGCATTGACTTGACGTAAACCAAGAAAAAGATAAATCAATTTAAATAATCTTGAATTAATCATTGCTTTGATAATTGATACATGCATGAAGCTGTAATTATGGCTTATTATGAATTTAATAATCTAAGTATTTTTGTAATTATGAAGCTACTTAGCTTTTACTTAATTTCTTAAAATATATTTCTTGCCCAAATTCAGTGGAATTGGTCCCCATGTCTCATTGAAAAAAATAATAGTTTAAACCTTAATTACTCAAACAAATTACCTAAACCTAAAATTCATATCATTATGTGTGAGACTAAAACAATACATTATACAAGATTTTAGGACACGTATTAAATTATGATATTGGTGAATTTTGGTTTTAGTAGAGTCTAAATCACATAAATAGTCTAGTTTATAATTAGTCGAAAGTATTTCAGATTTCACTGATTGCCCTCAAATAATAAATAAAAAAAATGAACTTTGCAGTAAATAATAGGAGTGTTTTGTATTCTATCGAATCTTTTGGTAATGATTCAACTAAAGATTTTAACAAAGACCTTTAAGATATTTTTACTAACTTGTGGAATTTAATTTATTAACAGATTCTTAAATTATTGAAAAGATGGATATGACAGCTTTTGAAGATGATATGTTGAATTTGTGGAAGAAAGAACAACTTAATTTTTAAAATAAATATACACCAAAATTTAAAATTCAAGCTACGATTTTTCTTTTTTATTTTGAGTGATATTATGTAGGTGTTTGGACATGAACTTGAAATTATTTATTCAAACGGATGTTGATTTAAAGTTGAAATTGTGTTTGGACATGTGATTTGGATCACAAAAAGAGTTTAACTAGTATCCATCGTCGGTGGAAACTATTTTTTTACACAAACAGATACTCTAAAGCTTATTATAAGTAAGTTTTAGTTAATTTTTTCGTTTTAATAGTCAAATTATAAATAAAAAAAATAATTTTTTATCATCATTTCATATCGCATGACCAAACAAGTCTTAGATTCTTATCATATTCAGACTTATTGATTTCAATTATTCTTGTTACCTAGAGGATAGTGTTGATCATTGAGAGGATTTGCATGATACTTCTATGGATAGATGGAGTAGATGTATTATAACAAATAAAAGATATTGCTACCATATAATTAATAATAATATTATAATATGAGTATTTATAATCAACACACTATATAAATATCGTTACAGATTTTAGTGACTCTAGATTTTTTGCGAAGAAAAATTTATTGCTAATCAACACACTACATATACAATGACATTAACTCAATTATCACTAGATGTTTTTCAGAAGAAAAAAATATTGGCTTTAAATATCCTTTTGTTATAGTTATGTTTAAAAAAAACACTCATTGTCTGGGATAAAGTTTGTTTCCATGGCCAGATGGTGTAGATTACTATAACAATTAAAAGATCTTCCGAAAATTATTTAGCGGCAATAATATAATTGTTGTTGTATTATATTCAACAACAGTAATATAATATGTGTTAAAGGCTTTAACGACTCGATATGAATGCAATAACGTTAACTCAATTATCACTAGATATTTTTACAAAAAAAAAACCATTACTGCTAAATATCTCTTTTATCATAGTGTCAGCGATGTTAAAAAAAAATACCCATAGTCTAGGGTGTGTAAATTCATATGGGGACTATGTCCTAACCAAGCATGTTGAATTGTGCAAAAAGTCCTCAAAGCTAAGTATGTTGAGGAGACAAGGTTATCTAAACCGATTTGATTGCTGTCCAGAAATTATTTCTAAAATAATTGGGCAAGAATAACATTTTATTAATTTTATGATTAAAAAAAGTACTAAGAATTTGATGATGCAATGGGATGATTTCTAATAAACTCTTATCAAATTTGGGCAAGAATGACATGTTAGGAAATTATGTAAAATTGAGTGATTTTATGATTTTACTGCAAATTGCAATTATTACATTTATAGTTGAATACCTATTATGTAATTAACCCAAAAAATGACCAAAATGGTATTCCCTCTGGTTAAAAAAGAATGACCTACTTTCATCTTTAGTCTGTTTGAAAAAAAATAACCTCTCTCCTTTTTTCATAATATTTTGATTTCAATTTTTCACTTGGCATGTTTAAGTCCACAAGACTAAATGACAATTTTATACATTTGACATAACTTTAATTTAGGATCAGAAAATTCAAAAGTCTTCTTTATTTTCTTAAACTTCGTATCAAGTCAAACTAAGTCACTCTTTTTGAAACGGAGGGAGTATCTTATACTCTGAACAATTTTTTAAAAATTTATCAAAAGTGAGGACTTGAAATTTATGTCGAATATTTTAACAAACTTAGGCCATAAAATTTAGGAAAATAATTTTAAAAAAAGATGTAATGAGAAGCACCACTAAAAAAACAATCAAATCTTATAAACAGTAGCACAATATTGATCGAAAATAACGGAAATAGCATCTTAAAAAACTGCTGTAGACTCTACAGATAGATAAATAAAAAAATAGCAAAAAGTGCACCTTCGAAAAAATTTATTAAATATAAAAATAAATCACTTTTAATAAATTTAAATGATCAAAATCCCCCATTAATATGATCCAAATTTGAGGGGCCATTTTTGTTTTTTTTTTTGTTATTTTACCCAATGCTCATTGGTGCATCATCAGATGAAACAAAGAATCTTATCACAATTCAAACTACAATATCATGAGCTAGAATATGTAACAACCATCAAATTTAATGTATTAGATGGTACTTTTAAATAAATATTTATTTTAATTACTATTTAAAATTTATTATATTATATTTTAAAATTTTATCTTTACATAGTAATCAAATTATCTCATTTTATATAACAATCAAAATATGTTGCTTTGTTCTTTTTGAACACGTCATGTCAGGCTCCGTTATGTTAGTTTGATGCTTTTTGCTGACATGGTAAAGTGAGTGTGATACACTCATCAATGGTGCATGAAAGACTTATATTTGACCCTTTTTTATTTTATTTTCTCTTCTTTTTCTTCTCTATTTCGTAAGCCATTACCTCCCCACCATTTTTTCAAGCTCAAAACTCCTTCAACGGAGGTCGAATTTTTTTATTCAAATGTTTTCAAGCTATATTTCTCTTCTTCTTCATTGTATTGTTTTTCTAAATCTACTATCATTGACCTCTATCTTTTTCACTAAAAAATAAATACCAACATCCATAATTCATATATTTTTTCTCTCTTTCTTTCTTTTCCTCTTGCTCTTCCTCCCTCCCTCCTTCCCCTTTTTTCTTCCCACAAAACAACTCAAATATATATGCAGAAGACAAATCAATACCAAAGTAGGAGGGGGAAAAGGAATAAGAAAAAAGAAGACAAATCTGAAACAATTAAAGAAAAATATAAAAAAATATTATTGGATATAATGGAGAAGACAATTTTTGGTGGGGCATGTGTGTGAGGGGGTTAAATTGACTTTTTTAGGATATTATTTTTTGTTTATTTATTAAATATATTTGAAATTTTTATTTATTTATTTAAAATGACAAATATAATCATTTAATTGATTGTTTGTCGCGTTATTAATGAGTGTATTATATTCTTCTTCAGTTTTTTGTTATTATCACAAAAATGTCAAAATAACACAGCGAAGTTCGATGTGAGATGTTTAAATCCTAATTAAGGTGTCTAAGTGAAAGTTGATGCCAACTTTAGTAGTCACCGATGGGTTCTGCCTAACTAAAATAATTCTTTTATAAGTTTGTTGCAAAATGTAATGTTATTTTTTTTATAATTATTATTTTAATATTACATGCATAAAGAACGTACATATATATCATGTATATGCATATTTAAATTCACTTATCTTATAGACATAATATATTAATGTGTTTTTTAACTTGAACATATTAACACATACAAAATCTTAGCTTTACTAACGTTATGAGGCCTAACACATTAACATGCTTCAATTTTTTCTTTAAATAACATTACAATTATATATTTAAAAAATAACATAAAAAATACTATATAGCCACACTAGTAGCAATTCAAATATTTTAAAAAAAAGTTGATTACGATATTTTAATTAATTTGGCTGGCTGGCTGTGCAGCCCTTATTTTGTCACTACTAGGCTTTAGTTCTTTTTTATTTCTCTCTTTTTTTTCTTTCTTTGATAATCACTCTCAAAGTCAATAGCATTATTGGTGTGTAGGGTTGCATTGCACTCCTTTTCCTCTAATTTTTTGTTTAATTTTCGTGGACATAATTAATTTAACCTTTTTATATAAAAAAAACAAACTCAAATCAAACCACAAACACCATATTAATACTATAGATATGGTGAATATTTAATCGAATTAATCAAAACTTTAATATGAAATATTGTGAAGAAAAAAGAAGAAGTGGTTAATATACATAGAGGTCTTTTCAAATTTCACCACCTTGCAATATTTTATTTTTATTTTATTTTATGGATAATAGCTCAATTTTTAATTTATTTTTGTTAAAATTATTGAATTCTTTTTATCACAAAAATAAGTTATAGTTTAATTAATTAAATAAAAATTGAATACTTATTCAACAAATTTTCCCTTGATTTTGATTTTTTTTTATAAGTTCGACATAATTCCCATTTAAGGGGGGAAAATATTCTCAAAACCAAACATTTCTGCCTAAAGGATTGAGGGTTAAGTATCGAAGTCATCTGAATTCGATATTATTCAAACATGATATATAAATTTAAATATAAAAGATTAAAATTATATATCAAAATTCATAATTCAAAATTATAATAAATTTAAATATAAAATTTAAATTATGAATCTGACTCGTGAAATTTGTTTTCAAATACTTGGGCCCACACAGTGGAACAATGTTTGCTCTAAAAGTCATGCCATCTATAAATATATTTCTTTGCTTACCATTTTCTTCAATCGTTTCACAAAGTATTTTTTACACTGAAATCCAAGCTGACATATATTTCCCTTCTCTTCGGTTCTAGCTATCGTTTATCGAGGTAAGATATACATATATTCTTATATTAGGTTCTCAATATTAATAAGTATTCGTCAATTTTTTAGTTTATTTTCCTTTGTCTATTTTCTTCCAATTTCTTATCTTTTTTTTCCAACATCTTTTCCTTTTCGGAACTTCTTTTGTTTAATTTTGCCAAAGGAAACACCGATATAGTTACTAGTTCGACAAAATTCAGTAAATTTAGCTTAAACTTTATTTTTGTGATATATATTCTTTTGAGAATATCATTTTTCATAGATTTGTTGAATATTTATAATCAAAAAGTTGTGATTTTGGACTTTGTAGGAGTAATTTATATGTAGCTTTTATTTCTTTAAATTTTAAATTCATTTAAAATTAAATTTAGAAGGTTGGACTCTCTCTTCCAAAAAAAAAAAAAAGACAGATGAAAGGAGTATAAGTATATATTTTTTTTTTTTCTTGAATTTCACATAGTTATGTAACTTTGCATACTGTACCTATAGATTATTACTAGTTGATAATAACTTTATCTATTATTATTTTGATTCAAGTATATAATGATTAATTTGAGTTGTGATATAATGATTGAGATTTCTTCAGTTTTTAATTTGAGATGTCGGATTTGAATTTTTTGACATAGAACTTTTTTTGTTGGGAGCACTACCTTACAAAGTAAGTTTTATAACATACAAATTCAATTTTAATCAGAATCTAATACAAATACGGAATATCCAAAAAGAAGTACTATTACAGTGTGTGGCCATTAATTCACTTTTGTTTGGGTTCATTGAAAATCATAAATTTTATGTCTTTTCTATATCTTGTTCTGTCTATTTGTTCACAGCTGTCTGAGTTCAAATGACATATTTAGTAGTAGTAGTATTAAAAATTTAATCCACTTTAGACAAAAAATAAATTTTATTTTATTAAAATTAATGTGCTACTATTTCTTTGCCTTTTTGTCAAAATGTTAGTAATTGCTAAGTGGCCCTGTGACAAAGATGTGAAGCTTTTAAGAGTTAGATTCAAGGTACTGCTTTTGTAATTTGACCTTGTTTTTTTTTTCTATCCAATATTCATATATGGGACCCTTTTTTTTGTCTACTTTTGTCCTTTATTTTTTGAGTAGTATTAAATTAATCTCCCATAATAATTAGTCTTAATCAGGTAGTTTATTTTATTTTGGAGGGAAAATGACACCAAAATACTACTAAACTATTGGAAAAAAGTAGTTATGTTTGGGAGTATTATGTAAAAAATAATAATATTTGTATAATATTTTCGTCTTCCATATCGAATACTCGAAAAATAAGTTAAAAAAATAATTCTTGAAAAATTTGCATATCGAATATTTATTTCATGAAAAAAAATAATTCTTTATACTAAACACATCTATCATCCTTTTGCCTTATGGCTAAAAAAATGCCCTTATTATTAGCAAAGTGAAGCAGACATGTCAAACAATAAATAAAGAACATAATTGCGCTATTTTCAATAGTTCAAAGGCATATATATTCTCCATATCACTAATGATAAAGAATAATGTTGTGTATGAAAATCGTCTATTTTCAATAGTTCAAAAGTATTTTGAATCTTTTCCCTTTTTTAAAATTGCGAAATCATATTATTTAAGTAACTCATAAACTTTTGTTTTATATTTGAAAATTTATCAAATAATCTTAATTCCGTCAGTACAGGAAGAAGATAAATGAAGATGGTGGAGGAAAGTGAGAATAAGTTTGATCCACAACAAGTGATCGATGAATTTGAGCTATTAAGCATAGATGCGGGAAGAATTCAAGAAGAGACCTTACAAAAGATTCTTGAAGAAAATGGAAGGACAGAATATTTGCAACAATGGGGTCTTAATGGGAAAACAGATCAAGTTTCTTTCAAGAATTGTGTTCCTCTTGTTACACACAAGGATTTGGAGCCTTATATTCATAGAATTGTTGATGGTGATCTTACTCCTATTCTTACTCGAAAGTCTATTACCACTATCTCGTTGAGGTAATGTTTTACAACTCGCGTATAATTATATTGTTGTATGTCGTGTGTATGTTATTTTATATACAATAATATATTGTATATGCAAATAACATACACTTGAAATATATAAAAAAAATAGGATCGTTTTTTTTTCTCTTTTGAGTTTCAATATGAAATTTTTACAAAAACTAACTCAAATCTTTCATCACTTAATTGATAACTAAATATTTCAATTTAAGTTTATTCTTTCTATCAAAGAGTGCCTTTTAGACATCTAAAATTAAACAAAATATTACTCATGTTATCCTAAATTAGTTGTCATGTTTTTTTTTTTTTTTAAAGTCAATTTGATTTATTTTTGAAGTTAAATTTGATTTGATCAACTCAATATTTTATATTTGAAATTTAGATATTCAAAAACTATATAATAAATACTACAAGTTGCATTTTTTCTCATGTTGATGTGAAGAGAACATATAATAGTTTAACTCTTGATAAATGAAACATGACAACTAATATGCAAAGGAAATTTGTCCCTTCTGTCATAGCGACGTTAACTTGGGATTGAGGCATAATTATTATCTGTCTTTACTTATTTTTGTATTTTTTGACGAATTTATACCATTTGACAGAGTGTCTCTGTCTAATGGCCTTTTATAAACAATAAAATAAGAGAAACATGATTTTTTTTATTTTCTTCAATTGTTAATTGTGGGGCTTGAAATTGGTATTTATTTTACTATTTATAGAAGTTGAAGAAGAAAATTTGATGATAATGGTTGATTGCAGTTCTGGTACAACTCAAGGAAAGCCAAAATTTGTACCTTTTAATGAAGAATTGATGGAATCCACCATGCAAATATTCAAGACTTCTTTTGCCTTTAGGAACAGGTAATGAAATATCTTATTTACCTTGTTATGCTTTACACTGTTATTTTTCAAAAATGTACTCCATCTGTCCTAATTTATGTGACACTTTTCGTTTTTCGAGAGTCAAATAATTTAAGTTTGACGGTAAAATTGCATATGGAATCTTCAAATTTTTTGAAATAAATTTATATATTTATAAACTACGTAAAAAGTATTACATGTCACAATAATTGACAATTCAAAATATTTAAAATATATATAAGAAAATTATAGTTAAAAATGGATTTGTTTGAATCTCAAAATTCGAAAGATGTCATATGTAAATTAGAACAGAGGGAGTACTACTTTTAGAGATATCGAACATGCACCTGTCTGCATTTTGAAGAGTTTGAGCAACATAGCTCTCTCTAATATTGGAAAAATGGGGAGTTATTGATTTTGTTTTTACTTCTTTTTGTTTTTCTCTTAAACTCATTACATATCATTTGGTCATTGCCATCTTTTTCAACTCTACAGCTTTTTTTGGCTAATGGCTTCTGTTTTATTTGTGGAAAAAGTTAGTCCAATTGGAAAAACACAGCATGAGTTGTTTAGTTTTTTCTCTTGGTACCAATAAATGGAAAAACAAAGTTTCTTTTCTTTTAACAAGTGTTTGTTACTTTTTCTCTTGGAACCAATAAGTTGAACCTTCTAATAGAAGTGTTCAAGTTTCACATGGTGACATATGTGGGGATACATCCCAACATTCGTCACATTTTACCTATGTTGTTCAGACTCTTTAGAAATACTTCAAAAAATGCATTGTTTTTGGATGGTCCGACACTAACCTATTGATATTTTTGAATAGTCCGAGCAACATAACATTTCAACTCTAAAAAAAAAAAAACTTTTGAATCTTTAATATTTTAAGATCCATATAGGCTAAAGTCACTAGAAAATTGATTCTTTTAACCCCTGTTGCACTCATGTTACGTCGAGGTACTTGTGGAAAGTGGCGTAGCTACATTCATGTCAGGACACCCTTCGTCGGAAAAACAAAGTGGTTAAATAACAAATTCTGAACACTCTTGACACAGCATGACATAGCCTGGTGGTTTCAGTCGCGTTGTTTGAATCTCACTAGTAGCAGCTCTTTTTCACTTTTTAAGAAGAGCAGACTGACTTTAGCATACCTGGACACCCTTCACTTTTTAAGAAGAGCAGACTCACTTTAGCACACCTGTTAGAGTGGGTAAAAGTCTCCCAGGAATAGACTGGGGGTCTTCTTATATGAACTTGGACAATCATTTCCTCATGAGCTAGCTTTTGGGGTTGAGTTAGGCCGAGGTGTCATTTCTTTACAACACCTGGACACCCTTCACTTTTTAAGAAGAGCAGACTCACTTTAGCACTTGGACATCTTTGGTGAAATTTCTGGCTCCACCACTGCTGGTGGATAAAAAGCAGTATAATCCGATCCAATCACGATTAGTTAATATGTTGGTTAACTATACTATGAAACAGGGGGGTAACTATTCACTTATCAAATTATTGATGTGGATATGGATGTATGTTAATTTGCAGAGAATTCCCAGTCGTAAACGGGAAAGCATTACAGTTCATTTATGGAAGCAAGCAGTTCAAGACGAAGGGAGGTTTAGCAGCTGGAACAGCCACAACAAATGTATACCGAAATTCGCAATTCAAGAAGACAATGAAAGCAATGCAGACCCCGTGTTGTAGCCCCGATGAAGTGATATTCGGCCCTGATTTCCATCAATCCTTGTACTGTCATCTCTTGTGTGGTCTCATTCTATGTAACGAGGTTCAAGTTGTCTCGTCTACATTTGCTCATAGTATTGTCCATGCTTTTAGAAAATTCGAACAAGTATGGCAAGAACTTGTTGCTAACATAAGAGACGGAGTTCTTTCTAGTCGCGTAACTGTTCCTTCTATAAGATCAGCAATGTTGAAATTACTCAAGCCTGATCCAGAACTGGCTGCTACTATTTATAACAAGTGCATTCGGTTAAGTAATTGGTACGGGTTGATACCTGAATTATTCCCAAACACCAGGTACATATATGGTATAATGACCGGATCAATGGAACCTTACTTGAAGAAATTGAGGCATTATGCAGGGGAGCTACCTCTGCTTAGTGCAGATTATGGATCTTCTGAAGGATGGATCGGAGCAAATGTTAATCCTGAATTGCCTCCCGAGCTAGTTACCTATGCTGTTCTTCCTAATATTGCTTATTTCGAATTCATTCCTCTCGTGGAAAATGTAGATGGCGTGGAGGCTACGCCAGTTGGTTTAACTGAAGTTAAACTCGGTGAAGAGTACGAAATTGTTGTCACCAATTTCGCTGGTATGATTTTGTTCTTCCCTTCCTTGGAAATGTTTTTCATAGTATTGCTCCTGTAGTTTCTTTGTCCTTGGATTTTTATTGCTTTCTGTTGTTTCTTATGTCATATATTTTGTTGAAGTTACTGTTTAGTATGCTTTTACTTCCGTTACTCCTTTTTGGACTGGCATTTTCTTGAGCCGAGGGTCTATTGCAAGCAACCTCTCTACCTCTGAGGTAGGGGTAAGGTGTGCGTACACTCTATCCTCTGCAGACCCCATTTGGGACTACACTGGTTATGTTGTTATTCGTTTTGTTTTGATTGAATATACACATGTAAAATGCAGGTTTATATCGATACAGGCTCGGTGATGTGGTAAAGATAAAAGGATTCCACAATGGCACTCCCGAGCTCCAGTTTATTTGTCGTAGGAATCTCTTACTGAGCATCAACATCGACAAGAACACCGAGAAAGATTTACAACTATCCGTGGAGGCAGCAGCACAGCTCTTATTAAACGAAAAGTTAGAAGTAGTCGATTTCTCTAGCAACGTAAACACCTCAGCTGATCCAGGGCACTATGTGGTCTTCTGGGAACTTAATGGTGAGGCAAGTGAGGAAATTTTGAAAGAATGTTGTAATTGTTTAGACAAATCTTTCGTCGATGCAGGCTATGTTAGCTCTCGGAAGGTCAAAACCATCGGTGCCCTTGAGCTACGGATAGTGAAGAGAGGGACGTTTCATAAGATTTTGGATCATTTTGTAGGGTTAGGAGCAGCAGTTAGCCAGTTCAAAACGCCGAGATGTGTCGGTACGACCAATCTCTCTGTGCTGCAAATATTGACTAGTAATGTTGTTGAGAGCTATTTTAGTACTGCATTTAGTTGAATTATATGGTTGTATGTTCCCAGCTGGTTACTTTTCATATCTTAATAAAACACTTTGAATTTGTACAAATTTTGTAGGACTAGTTTAACTACTCCTTTCCCTCCAAAAGGATAATAACTAACAATAGGATCCTCTCTACATTCTACCTAATAATAACGTTAGAGTCGGAGCTAAGATTTAGAATTTATGAGTTTTGGATTATAATCTTTTCAAGTTAATACATCTGTACCCTCTAATTTTGAATGTAAACAAGTAGATATATAAACTTATATAAAATTGAATAAGTAGATATACATATCCTATGTGACATAATACACGTAGGACTGCAAATTATTATGTAGGACGCCACATAAGACGTGTGTGTTCACTTGTTCAATTATATAGGTAATTGGTGCTAGTTGAGATCAAGTTAAAGGGCAAATATAATTTATACCTTAATAATTTATACATATTCAATGGTTTTTAAGATACCTGATACAAAGTCTAACCAAAATTACTGAATTCGGCTGAACCTGCACCCTACACCCTAGCTCCCCCCTTGATTAATGTTAATACAGACAATGAGTTCGTATTTATTTTTTTGAGACAAAATTTACCCACTAGAAACTACGTTAAAGAAGTTGCAAAATACTATACAACTTTTTTGCGGTAAATAACATTTTTGAAGCATTTGAAAAATCGTAGTATAGTAAAAGAAAAAAATTGTTTAATTCATAAAATAATGTAGAATTATTTATTTTTATGGAGATAAAATGTCTATCAAGTGGAATAGTATAAAATTTGGGACCATTGTTTTCAGACTCAAGATACAGTTACAATTTCAATCAGTGCATTCAAATGAGTTTTAATTATCGACGGTACAATTAAATATATAACTTTTTCTTAAACTATCAATATATATATATAAAAACAATAATAATTATCGAATGCACGTACACCCTTACGCCCATCAGGTGGGTCCATCTATGATTGTATTGCTTATTTGTTGGAAAGTGATTGAGTTTAATTTGGTGGACCATTTATAAGCTGGATAAGCCCTTTTTTCTTTTTTTTTGTAACCTTGTGTTCAATTTAACTTACGTACACTTAAATTATTTCATCAAATCTCTATCAAGTACTTTTTCACTATTCCAATAAATTTTTGTCATTTTTCGCTAAAAATGAATTAATATCTTTAAAAAAATACAGTAAGTAAATATATATATACATATGTCAAGTCAAAATTTATAAGCAAATAGAGATCGAGGTAGACAACTTTATTAGTGGATGAGTAGACAACTTTATTGTTGATTTAGAAACAATCTGAGGGATCTAAAAACATGATAGATGCTCATAAATTGTGGTATTGGGTAAACACAACCAGACAATTGTGATGTTATTTGCACACAAGTTTTTGGATCTTTGCGATTCACCACACAAAGTCTCTAATAAGTTGGAGTACTTCCAGATGCAAGTACGAACTCCGTTCATTTTTACTTATTCACTTTGGACTTTACATATATGATATATCTTATAGAATATTTTTTTTATTTACTTTTACTTGTTAACCATTTTCAAAATATATTTTCATTTTACTTCTCACTTTTGATATATCAAGAAAAGATAAAAAAAAAAAATCAAATTTTACCTTTAACATTAATTATTTATTCCACAAATTATTTTTCAAGATCTAACGCTAAACATCAATTAATATCACTACAACAAAAACAACTTTTAGTGGCAATAAATTGATACATTAATAAAGAGTGTTGAAGTTTTTACCGGCATTAGTTAAGTGTCATTAGATCCAATGTCGCTAAACGCTTTAGGGACATATACAAAGAGTGTTAATTGCCGTTAAAAATACATATTTAGCGGCAATTGAGCTATTGCCGTAAATTAATTGCCGCTAAAGATCAATTTTGACGTAGTGAATAGGGATAATATGGTAAAACAGTCATGTCAATCAATGTTTTCTTAATGAATGTGTCAAGTCCAAAATTTACCATTGACAAAAAGTTGATTCTGAGGATGTGACTGGTTGTTAGCATTTTGATTTCCACTTCCTCCTCCAGAGTTGTATTTGCCTCTAGGTTTGAAATCATCAGGATAACCAATTATCTTCCAGCATTGCTCCTTTGTATGACCTCTCACATGACAATGTTCACATCTCAGAATAGGCCTCTTTCCTCTGTACCCTGGATCTCTGCCAGCTTGTAGTATAGTAGGATCATGAAGTCTATCCTGACCAGTTGCGATCTGATGACAGCTGATTATCCTTTCACTTTCATCCTCAGAAATCATAGCATATGCTTGGCTTACAGTGGGAGCTACAGATTTCATAAGAATCTGCCTTTGAGTTTGATCATAAGAGTCATTCAAACCATTCAAAAATTGAAGCAACCTCTGGTATTGTAGATGATCATCATATTCTTTGGATTTAGGGCAGTCGCATTTAGGAGTTGAAATTATAGTGTTGTATTCATCCCAGAGCTCTTTGAGTTTCGAGTAATAAGTAGAAACAGAGCTCGTACCTTGCGTATGATTGGTGATTTCTCGATGCAATTGGAAAACTCTTACTCGATTGATTTTGTTGAATCGTTCCTTCAGATCCTCCCAAACAGCATTGGCACTTGATCCGTATACGATTCCACTTAACAAATGTTTCAAGACAGAATTCATGATCCATGAATGCACTATTGCATCACATTTCTCCCACGCATCAGCCAAAGTATCCTGAAACTTCTCCCTGCTGCAGGTTCTATTGACGAATCCCAATTTGCCTGTTCCAGGGAGAGCAATCCTCATCGATCTGCTCCAAAGGCTGTAGTTCTCAGTTCCAGTTAGCTGGATAGGAATAAGCATTGAACCAAGAATGTCTGATGGCTGTAAGAAAAGCGGGTGTTTGTGATCGATGTGTTCTTCAAGGTCTCCCATGTCAGCTTCAAATTCTCATATATGAAAACGGATCGAGTTTGCGGAAGCGAATTAGAGCTCAAAGCTCTGATACCATATCATAATCTGTGTAGTCGAATGCACAAATTCATGAAGCCATTAGAGAGAATAGAAAGCTTGAAGAAGAAGATATTTTGTGGAATGATTTTTGTTACTTCATTCAGCTCAACTGAGCATTATTTATACATGAACGAAAGTAGCATTTTCTCTAACCGACTAACTACTTTGTAACAACTAATATGACAGTTGGAATTACTAAATTAACACTAACTAATTTAGTTGACTAACTAACTATCAGTAACAATTCTTCTTCAGTCGAGATGTTGTTTTCCATGAATCTGTTTTTCCGTTTAGGCAGATGAAGACACATCCTACTCCTGCATTTCCTATTTTGGATCTTACTGATGATATTCACTTTGCTATGCCCCCATCACCTCTTGTTCCTGCTCAAACTCCTCAGAATGTTCATTCTTTAGACGGCATTCCCCTAGATGTGCCAGCAGTTGTTTATGATGTTGTACCAACTTCAGTCCCTGTGAGATTATCTCAGAGAACCAAAACTGCTCCTACTTGGTTAAGAGATTATGTAGTCAATTCCTGCACTTATCCTATGGCTAATTACTTGAGCTATGATTCTTTGTCTCCTAATTTTGCTCAGTGCCTAGCTGCTCAGACAGTTGAACTGGAACCTAAAAATTATCATGATTCTGCAAAGGATTCTAGGTGGGTGTTGGCAATGCAACAAGAGATTGCAGCCCTTGAAGAGAATGGTACATGGGATCTTGTTGATTTACCTCCAGCTAAGACTGTCATTGGGTGCAAGTGGGTTTACAAGATCAAATATAGAGCTAATGGTGATGTGGAAAGATTCAAGGCAAGGCTAGTGGCTAAAGGCTTTAGCCAAAAGGAGGGCCTCGACTACAGCGAGACTTTTTCCCATGTGGCTAAGATGGTTTCTGTAAGGTCTGTACTTGCTATTGCAGCCTCTAAACTATGGCATATTTACCAAATGGATGTCTACAATGCATTCTTACAGGGTGATCTCAATGAGGAGGTGTACATGTAATTTCCCTCTGGTTTTGCTTCCCATGCTCGTGGCAGTCCTAAGGTCTGTAAGTTGAAAAAGTCTTTATATGGCTTAAAACAAGCCTCCAGACAATGGAATTTGAAACTCACAGCAGCCCTCCTCGACTTAGGCTTCGTTCAGAGTCATTTTGATTACTCTCTCTTCACAAAGAGTAGTGGACTTGACATAGTTGTCATCCTTGTGTATGTTGATGATTTGTTGATCACTGGATCCAATCCTATTCTTCTTGCCTCTACCAGACTTGCCTTGCAACAAAGATTTAAAATGAAAGACTTAAGGGACTTGAAATTTTTTCTTGGCATCGAATTCGCTAGGAGTGATTCTGGTATTTTTATGAACCAGAGAAAGTATGCCCTTGAACTGATTGCAGATTCAGGGCAAGGGGGAGCTAAGCCTGTGTCTACTCCTATGGATTTCAACCAACACCCCACTTCATACGAGTTTGATGTTGCCAAAAAATGCTCTCATGATGATCAACTGCTGGATGACATTGGAAGCTATCAAAGGTTGGTGGGAAGGTTGTTATACCTAACTATGACCAGGCCAGACATAGCTTATACTGTCCAGGTACTGAGCCAGTTTATGCACAAGCCAAAAGATTCTCACATGAATGCTGCCATTAGAGTGATCAGATACATAAAAAATGCACCAGGTCTTGGTTTACTTATGTCGTCTGCTAAGGCTCAGAATCTGGTTGCATACTGTGACTCAGACAGGGCTGCTTGCCCACAGACTCGGAAGTCAGTAACAGGATACATGGTGAAATTTGGAGACTCGCTAATATCTTGGAAGTTTAAGAAACAAAACACTATATCGAGAAGTTCAGCAGAAGCAGAGTTTAGAAGCATGGCATCAACTGTTGCAGAGCTTTCTTGGTTAACAGGCCTATTCAAGGAATTAGGAGTGAAAATAATTCAGCCAATCGACATGCACTGTGATAGCAAGGCTGCTATTCAAATAGCTGCAAACCCCATCTTTCATGAACGGACAAAGCATATTGACATCGACTGTTACTTTGTAAGAGAGAAGTTGCAACAAGGCTTGATCAAGACATATCACATAGGGACAAAGGAGCAACCTGCATACCTGTTTACTAAGGGACTAGGGAAGGCTCAACATTATCATTTGCTTACCAAGCTGGGAGTTAAGAATGTTTTCTTACCATTCAGCTTGAGGGGGAGTATTGAAGCCAGTGATGTGGCAGTCAGTTGAGAAGAATAATTAGGGATTGTAACTAACTTAAACAGAATTAGTTAGTAGTTTCATAATTGTTTTTCTGTTATAAGAAATGAAGTAAAGATTAGATGTTAGCTAAGGCTTCTAGATGTATATATATAGTGTACTGTTATGCAATGTAAAAAAAGCATTCTTCTGATATGGAATAAGATGTATTTCCAGAAATCCTCTCAGCTCTAAACCCATGGATTCCTCCATGGTAGCTGAAACTTAACATGGTATTTTTGGTCAAGGAACTTAGAATAGTACTCACCTGGGATATTTTTCACCTAAGACAAGTTTCTGTCCATATTTCCTCCAACTAAGTCCATCTTCAGGTGGAACTTTTTCTCCGGGTCGAGCTTCTACATACTCTGTCCTTCGTGCCAACGTCTTTCTATAATGATTAATCATGTAATGTTGAAGTTTCTAACAAGATTTTTAAACCACTAAGATTTAAAGTGATTCATGACACTCTGAATGTTCTAAAGATCTAAGCTTAATGTACCACATATCACTTCAATTTCACATTTATTTTGTACAAAATACCACAAGGGATGTAAAAGTTCTATTCACTATTAACCAGAGTCTCGGGATTGAGTCCTGATCAAAATGTAGATGTTGTGAACACCGATACTCCAAAGGCTGGCCAAGCTGTTGGGCCTAGGGCTAAACTACAAAGAGACCCAAGAATTAGACAGCACAATACTAGATTTGCTTAGGATCCAGGTTGAGTAGAATTTATATGGTTGTCATCTGCAGTTTGGGGAAGTAATGCGTATTATGAACAAACCGTGTGATCCTCTCATCTTCTTTCTAGAGTCTAAACTTCTCATCCCCATTATTATCTCTTTCCTTAGTTACTTGTTACTTCCATTGTAATTCAAGAGTTTAAGTATTGTCGTTGTAAATTTGGCTATCTTATGATATAGTATTTGTGTATTTGTGTTGAGAATTCTAGTTTCTTTCAGTAGTCCTATTTACTAAAAAGCCATGGTGGGCTTTCTATGGTGTGAATCCAGATTAGACAGTAAGTTTCGAACACCAGAAGGTAACACAATAAAAGAGAGGTGGATGGGATGGAATACCTCTTCCTGGATTTAGAGGAGCGGTCACAACTCTTAGTGCTACTACCAGCGAGAAGATGAGGAGATTCCAGCTGGGGCGCAGTTGATGAAGACGGTGCTGGATGAATAATTTCTCTACCTTTACTCACCATCATACCAGATAAAGCTGTGCCATTCAACAGGGACATAGCTTTATCATAGGAAGAAAGTATTTCTGCAGCCAAATACTGGCACACATCCTGTTTCATGGGATCAAAGTGTTTTTGCAGTTGCAACATCAATTCCTTCCCCTTTGTTAGCTCAGTAATCAATACTTCTCCCTCCCAACAATTGTTTTCTCCCATTTTCATTTGAGGCAAAGTCACGAAACTGGCTGAACAAAGCTATAGCCAACAATAAACAGATCTGGATATGAATTTGAGACTGATAAGAAAAAGTAAATTGTTAGTTATACATATAAATTAGTTTGAAGACTTGTTCACCAGTCGCCCTGTCCTTATTGGTAGAGTCAACACATCTCAAGAGCTTGAAAATGGGCTCGCAAAAGGAGTGAGCTGTGCGATGAACCTGCTGATATACTACCCAAGAATCCTCTTCTTTCTTTCCTTTCTATCCCTTTCCTTTCTCGGGGAATGAGCACACCTTCAACTAGTCACCAGTGCCCAGATTTTCTGTCTCTGCCAGCTCGTAACCTCGCTCCTGACTATTCATATTCACGGCTTATTCATAATCAAGGCTCTAACAGCCTAATCAAGGAGTGGAATTCTCTGCTCCCCTCGTAAAACTCCATTGCTTTGACCATCCTCAGTAACCTGCTGCATTAGTTGAATATCAAGGCGTTTGTAGGGATTGTTTTGTCTTTTCACCAAAATAAACCCTTATCTCCCTTTTTAGAACCCGTTTTGATAGGCTGGAAAGTTAGTCAAACTTATTTTAAAGTTATTTTTAATTTTTGAAAGTGTTTGACAAAGTTAAAAACGTCTTAGAATAAGTTTAAAATGATCTCTTTAAAATAAATTAAAAACCAAAAGTAGGACTCTCCTGCTTTTTTATTTTTTGACTTAAAAGTCATTTGAAGATTAACTTTTTTATTTATTTTTTACTTAAAAACTATATTTTTCAGCCAGTCCAAACAGACTCTAAGAAGGGAGATAAGGGTCTATTTTGGTCAAAAGACAAAACTTTATGAAATTTTAAGGTAGGACGTGTGTGTCTATTAACGTAATACATAAATATGTCATTGAAGTTGACTTCAACTCACATTTATGCCTTTCAGCTTTGAGTGTGCACAAATAAGCACTTCAACTTGTATAAAATTGTTCAAATAGATACACACGTCCTATGTGACATCTTACGTGACAATTTTCATCATACATGGTGTTCTATGCGTATTATGTCACTTAGGACTCATGTGTCTACCTATTCAATTTTACACAAGTTAAAGTACCTACTTATACATGTCCAAAGTTGGAAGGCATAAATATAAGACGAAATGGTCTAATAAACCCCTATACTTGTATGAGTTTGTAGTGTGAACCCTTCTACTTAACTATTTATCAATTGAACCCTTAAACTTAATAAAACACAATTAATCAAACCCTTGACCATTGATTAGGCTTATGTGGCATCAAGATGGTTGAGTTGCCAAAAGTGCATGAATTCACTCTCGTTAAGGTGAGTGACTATCCTATTTAAGTTAAAAAAATAAAACTTTTTAAAAAAAATTAGCTAAAAAAAGCTTTCTTCTTCAGCCAACCGGTCCACCTCCATTTTTAGCCATCTCCATCTCCATCCCTGTCCAATCCATTTTTCTTTCTTCTTCACACTTTTGTCATTTTCTTTAGCAGATCTTGGCATTGACCTCCTTGAATCAACTGATTTGCCGGTGGAGCGAGAGAGCGGCGGTGGCTGTGCTCGTCGGAGACCACTAATTCGCAATGGAGTGAGCGAGAGAGACGACACAGATCAGTGGAAGAAGAACGAGGCAGGTGAGGGTGGGATCTGGTCACGACAGCGAAGAGGTTTTCCGGTCAGATCTGGTGGCCATGGTGCGACGGAGATGAAGACGAGTGAGGAAGAGAGTACATGTGGTCGCCGGCAAGAGCTGCGACGAAGACGGCAGCGGAGGCTTTAGATTTTGACGGTTTCAAGGTGGGAATGGGGAGATAAAGTATGGAGTTTCAAACTTTATTTTCAAAGAATAAATTAAAAATTTATTATTTTATATTTTACTATATAATTTTGGTTAATAGTTTTAAAAAATAATTAATAAAGATAATTATGTATGTCATTAATTTAGGTGACGTGGATTTGATATATCATTTATTTAAGGGTGAGTGAACTACACACATGATAAGAGGGTTTAAAAATCTTCTTTTGATTGAGTGTAAGTGTTGAGTCGATAAAAAGTTAAATAGAATGGTCCATAATACAAACGCGTACAAGTATAAGGGTCTATTAGACCATTTCGCCTAAATATAAAATGAGGTCAAGTTAAAGGTCATATTTATGTATTATGCCAAAATTAATTTTCTCTCTACTAAGACACCCAACATCTTCTTCTTAACCATGGTCTCGTCTCAACCGTGGTGTTGATATCTCCGACTTGAAATGATATAATTTAGGATTTTAAAGAAATCAATTAAAATATATATATATAATAAATAAATTAATATGTCAACTAATAGCAGTGGCGGAGACAGGAATTTCACGAAGGTTGTCAAAAAAAAAGGGGAAAAAAATGTCTCTTGTGAGATCCGAACACATGAGCATTTAAGGCTCTTTCAAGGTATCTAAAATCACTGGGCTACAACACCTTATTCTGTCAAGAATGTCCAAAATTTGTTATTTAATCACTTCGTGTATCATTTTATTTATATACCCTCACTATAGGGTAGCTATGCCCCTGACTAATAGAGTCGTCATATATATATATCAAATACATGAAGATATTATGGCCAAACGCACCTACAAGCATTTGTCAACTAACACATGAAGATATGGGGAAGAAAGGTTCATTTTCTTTTCCTTTTTTTTTGAGCTAAAAAAGTAGTTTATTTTATTTTTCTTTTTAATTTATTTTCTTAATTGTTATTATGGGTCAATGCCACATGTCTTTTTTTATTGGTTATTGTGCCATATCATCCGTGAGTGTATGTCACACACTCTCTATTTTCAATTGATTGTCCGAAAATGTTCAATAGGTATATATTTTAACTAATGAAGGTGTTCAATTGGAACAAACTTTAGATAAAGTTTTTAATTGAATTATGCGAATAAATTTAAGGAACCGGCGATGATTTAAACTTTTTAAATAATTACCTAATTTCTAAATACTAAAAAAAAAGATTTTTTTATTTTTAAAATTATTATCTTAGTTCTAATTTATGTAACATTTTTCGTTTTTCAAGAAAGACGTTTTTAATCCGTCCATATCTATTTCTGTCTCAATTGTTTGAAAGGGGAAAGCATCCCGGTAAAATTGCAGCTGCAGTTTGTACCGATCATAAAAATGGCGGCTAAGAAGCGAAGCAGCCGAATTAGTTCCAGCTCGAGCTCCAGCTCAAGCCACCGATCCGAAGCATTCAAGCCTTCATCGCCCGACTCTGTAAAATCTCAGACGAATCGCCATCGTTGGCTCATCACCATCTTCTTCATTGTGTTCTTCATAATTTCATTACTAATTTACTGTCAAAGATACTACGACTACACCGCTACTACTGTTGTTGTTGATGTTGAGAAGCCCTATGTTTACCAGCGTGGACTTGTTAAAGTCGATTCGACTTACCGTGAAGTAATCGATGTAATGTATTCAATACTCTCCCCAATTTGATTTCTTTAGTTTTATAACAATTTTTTTTTTGATTTATTTGGTGAATTTTTAAGAATTGCAGGAGAATTTGAATGTTTCGGAAAATATTAGTCGGAGGCATTTTGGGAATCCTGTTCTGGCCTATATTACTCCGTGGTATTTGCATTTGTTGAATCAATGTTTTGTTATTCACAATTTGCATTTGTCGAAATCCATCTTATATTTTGGGTGGTTGGTGTTGGAAAAGATTAGAAGCATCTAAACGTGTTTAGATGCTACATCATACTCCATTAGTTTCAATTTGTTTATCTGTTTTTGACTTGACACGAAATAAAAAAGTCTTGAATCTTGCGGTGTTAAATTAAAGATGTGTAGAATTTACTAAAATATCCTTTAATCTTGTGATGTTAAACATGTCAAGTGGAAAACTGTAATTAATAGTTGCCGAAAAAGGAAAAAGGTATTCTTTGTGTAACGAACTAAAAAAGTAAAGTGACAAACAAATTGAAACGGAGGGAGTACTAGACTATAATACCTGGTCTAGGTGATCTTCAAAATGTCATGTACTTAAACAGGAAAACTGTTTTTAGAGTTGAACTTCACCTCAGCCTTGATAGAGGAGAAGGGTTGTAGTAGGTTGACGGCTAATCTATAAGTAGTTGAATGGGTAATAGAGACTCCTATAGTTGGCCCCAACTATTTTGGGATTGAGGAGGAGTTTTGTAGTTGTTTGTTTGTTTGATTTTTAAGCAAAGGGATTTAATGCCCTGACCTGAAAATTAGAACTTTGAGTATGGGGAACTTTTTACTAGCTTGTTTATGTTCATTTTGGCATGAAATTGTACTGAATAGAAAATTCATAGAACTGCCAATACCCCTTCTCCAACCTAGCTACCTGCTAAAAGAAATTGTTTTGACACTGATAGATGTAGTTTTGGATTCTACAGTTCATGACGGTATGATTAATGGTGCAGGAATTCAAAAGGCTATGACCTGGCAAAGAAGTTCAGTTCTAAAATTACGCATTTGTCACCTGTTTGGTATGAACTGAAGAAGTAAGTGAACTCGTTATTACCTTAACTTTCATATAGTAAGAGTACCTTGGAGATGCATTGAAGCGTGATGCAGTTAGCTGAAACTATGTGATTTATTGCCATTCAATTGGCTCTGTGACATTTTCTATGGGATGATAATATCAAAAATCTGATCCTTCTCTTGAGAACAGAGACTAGGATATTAGATTTAGTTTTATTTTGTTGTTTTTCTTTATAACCACCAGGTCATTGCTGCTTTCAAATAAATGAAAACAATGAATCTAAGTTTAATTAACTATAGGAATGAGTACTGATATAGCGGGACTGCAATATCAGGAATACACTTCAGTCTCTTATTATCACGAAACTGTTTAATATCTTTACCTCTCGTACTTTCTGATGCCAGTGAAGGAAGTAAATTAGTTCTGCATGGAAGACATAATGCTGATAGAGGATGGATTTCAGACATTCGAATGAAAGGAAATGCTCTGGTACGGTAGCCAACCACATTGAACTATAGATTATTGCAGATACTTGTGTAATTTATGACACTTATACAACTGGAGCATGGAGAAGAGAACTAAAGGTGGTAACATGATTTTATCAGGAGTCAAATTTGGGGTGACATAGTGGATTATTTGCTTTGAATTCATTCATTGACCACTGTATCTTAATTCTAGCAAGCCAAGGGGCTTGGGGGTTGGTGTGTGTGGACCGTGGGGAGGTGGTGGTGGTGGTGTGTGTGTGTGGGAGGTGGAGGGGGGGGGGGGGGGACGTTGGGCACAAAAGAAACTGGAGTTCTGTTTGTTTAATATTTGTTCGATCACTTTCTCCAAG
>JAJONR010004162.1:0-57573 GCA_029582245.1 Solanum etuberosum
TGGATACGGAGATTGCTACTAGAAACCCTAACTCCACTATGTGAAGGCTTCCATCTCATGAGACCTAACTTTGGGAAAACCCGCACTCTACTATGTAACAGTTCCCCCTTTAACTTGGATAGTCCTCATATCAACTAGGTGTGGTTCTCCTCTCAACTTGGATCCCGGACCCTACCTTGTGTGACACTCCATCTCATTGTCAATATCCACTAGGGATCAAGCATACACCCCTAGATTCACTATTAAGCCTTGCTTAACATTCATGTCTCATGGAAGAATGTCCTTGACAATCAATCCATATTCAAGTGATTCTATCACTTTATACATTCAAGCATTCATAAGGTAGGTTAGGTGAGTATAGGCCTTTCACCACAATTCTTCCTATTAGACTTCTATTCTCATATAGACTTTACTCTCAAAGTCTTAGCATACATAACTCATCACATTGGCTTTACTCTCAAAACCCTAGTGATCAACATTCATGACTACAAGCTTTACCCTTAAAGCATTCATAAGGTAGGTTAGGTGAGTATAGGCCTTTCACCACAATTCTACCTATTAGACTTCTATTCTCAGATAGACTTTACTCTCAAAGCCTTAGCATACATAATTCATCACATTGGCTTTACTCTCAAAACCCTAGTGATCAACATTCATGACTACAAGCCTTACTCTCAAAGCTTTACTTCATTCTATCATCATACACATATAGATCACAAGACATTCAAGTCACAAGCTTCATCTTTAAGCAATTCTAGTCATAATTCATCATAAAGACTCAATCTAAAGCTTTACTAGTCATGATCAATCATATATACTTTAATATAATTCAATTAATGTTAACATGCTTCTATTCTTGAACAATTACTATACATGACATCAATTCTAAAAGATCAACTCTAAGTCTTCAATTTCACTTTACAAGGCATAAATCCACATTCTTCAAATTCATCAATTAAACTAGGGTTAGCCATGGAAAACATGTAATATCATCAATATCTCATGATTCATTACAAAAACAATCATAAACAAGTATTATCCACTCAATTGGAATCATACTCAACACTACCCACAACATAGGAAGAAACCCTAGCTAGAATTGGAGATTTTCTTCACAATTTGGGGGAAATCTAGGGGACTCTATGGATGGAAGAATCCATAGATAAATAAGATAACATACCTTGGTTATAAATCCCTCACAATAGCTTGCAACAATGGAGAAATTGACCTAGCTTCCTTCTCTTCTTCTTCTTCTTCTTCTTCTTCACTTTCTAGAGAGAGAATTTTTGGAGGGAATTGGGTCTCTTTTGTGAATCTAAAATAATTATTTGGAATCATCTAATTAATGGTCTAATAGCTTTATATAGGTGTCCTAATTACTAATAAACCGATCCTACTTAATAACTAATTAATTCTAGAACCTTCCCTTAACCCCTAGCTTAAAAACTTAAAAACCAAAATTGCCCCCACCCACGAGACCCCGACCCACGGACCGTGGGTGGGTCTACGGACCGTACTGGTCCTTCGTGGGTGGAGTACTGGAGCATAACTTTAAGGTCTTGACCCACGACCCTCCCCCACGGGGCGTGGGCAGACCCACGGGGCGTTAGTCCCCATCGTGGGTCATTGCCTTGGGGTAAATTTAGGGACTGTTTTGGGGTCCTCCTCAAGGACTCCTTTGGTTGGTCCTTGGGGAGTCGTACCTTGACGTTTAACCCCTAAAACCTTCATTCTAAGTTTGGGAAGTCATTTTACAATTTTAACCCTCATATCAAACTCTAAAACCTTCGCGTAAAGCTCTAGTTTAGTCTACTAGTTTTCTGGGTGTTATAATACAACTCAGCATAGATATCTCTTGCACATATTGGCAAGGATAGAGGATCATCATCTCCATCTGCACTATCTCTTATGTTCTCATCTTCACCACCATCAAACTTTTTCCTTCTTTCTTCCTTTCGCTAGATTCAATATTCTTACTCTTCTAGGCATTACTGCCTCATATCTTTCAATCTCGGTCATGCTTTTTATTTTCTACTCTGACTCGATAATTTTTTTTTCAGTTTTACGTTTTCTGCTACAAGCAGTAGAAGTAAATCATTTAATAATTTTTCTACCTTTAGCCATACTTTACAATCTATAAGCAAAAAATAATTTGTCGTGGTCAATCTATCAACCACTGGTCTATTAACAAAAATAGAGAAGTGCTTTAATTAAATATGCAAAACAAGCCGCAGTGATTTTAGTAAGGGAGAATACAAAGATAGCAACAAAAATATCATTAAAATCGATCAAAATACAAGAAAAAAATCAAAATCAACAGATAATGTAAGCATAAAAACTCAAAAAAATTCTAGCCATTATCCAAAGTAAAATGCAATTAAAGATGTGAAATCAAAAACATTAACTAAAGACATAACAAATTTTGATCAATTTAATCTAGAACAACAGAATTATTGCAAATATCTAAATTCACTACACTAAAATGGAGCTAAAGTTGTTCAGAAGAGAAGAATAAACTTACCTGAGCATAAGAGGATGAAGATTTCATCTTGAAAAAGAAGATTGGAGAAGAAAAATGTTTCTACTTCTTGAGCATTCATGAAAATATGGAATAAGAGAGGTTGAGGAGAGAGAGAAAAAGTTGGTGAATTATTAAATAAATTTAAAAAAGAGTGAAATATTTAATAAATATAAAAAAGGGACTTTGTTGTATTTTTATAAACTTATATTTTATCCTTAAGTTTTAAAAATGTCAAAGACACCCATGACCCCACAAACCTGCCTTACTTTTTCCCTTTTTAAAAGCCTAAACCTATAAAATAAATGAAAAATAAATTAAGTGGGTATTGACTAAATTATGTTTTGGAAGTGGACACAATACTAAATTCTCTATCATACTTTCTAGTGTTAGCTAATGGATCTAGTTGTTGTTATTATTCAATGATGTGAAGTGGTTGTTGAAAGAGCTACTTTATCCTAAATTTCTGGAAATACTATTGCTAGTTGAGATGTTGAACCTTCTTCAAGTAGATATTGTCTTGACAAAGAATAAACATTCTATAACCCTGAACTGTTGTAACAAAGATTTCTTGCCATATAATTTTTTTCTTAGGGAGACTTGTTCCTTGACACTGAGCTATTAGTAGTTTATAAAAAGATTATAAGAAATTTTTTTTCTAAAATTATATGCCATTGTCACTTGGGAGAGTTGGCAAAATAGCCACTCTCAAGACTTAATGTGACATTAAGTCACAAGTCTTGAAAAATTAGTGGTATAGCCACTAATTATGACATCATCCATGTACCCTACTTGGGACATACAAAGACTCTCCTAAGTTTCCATATCTCCACTTTGGTCCCTCCTTTTTCAATAAATATGGAATAATGTATCTATTTCCAATGTTTAAAATTATATTTGAAAAAAGAAAACGTCACCATTAAGCAGCTCGTTTTTCCTTCTATTTTTGTTGATTTCGGTGACTTTTCCAACCATATTATCCATTTCAAAGGTAAAATCATCATCATCTCCTACTCTATTTTTACTCCATTTTCATTTTTACTCAATTTTCTTTCAAAAACCAAGCTTCAAAATTATTTTCCCGTCATTTTAGAAGCTTGAGAAATCTTCCATAATCACTTGATAACTCATTAGTAGATACATTTCAGTAGTTTAAAAGCATTAAAAATACGTTTCTCCATTGCAGGAGCTGAATTTTAAACCCGATCTCATTCAGTCGCATTTTTGTATGGATTTTGTACCTCATTGATCGTTAAAGACTGATATTGTAATCTAGTATCTATATTTGTAGTCTATAAGGGTAGTTGCTGAATTTGTTGTTGCTGGTGGTGATTATATGGAAGTATGGGAGGAGACTACCAAAAGTTGGAATTGGAAATCTTTTAGTAAGACGACAGTACCTATTGCGTTGCGTCGCATTGGTTCATATGACGATATGATTGCAAGCGTAATTGAGGCCGATGAGTTTACTTGCGAGTCAAATGACTTGGTGATTAGCTATCAAATGAATGGGAGAGGAAATATGCATCCCACCATCATAAAAAAATGATAGGCACGTGAGCTTGTACATGTTAGATATTGGTATTGATGGCTCTAGGCCTACATTGAGGATAAACGTCAATGTGAGGCCTCCAGTTGAACCAACGAATTCATTTAACGACAACAATGATTCGATTGGAAATGAAATATTGGGTGATCATTTAAAGGAGAGCTTGGGTGATCATTCAATGAATATACATGATGATCCAATTAATGTGGAAAATCATTCAGTAGATGCGGAAGATCCTGAACCCGAATGTTGTGAAGAAATGCAAAGAGAACAGGAATTAGGATCACAATCCAACCATTCCTTCTCCGATGAAACTAATTTATGCATAAATCAAACTTTCAATAACAAGAATGAGTTGCAATTGTTATTAGCCGAAGCGGCAGCAAAGAAGTCTTTTGATTTTGCTACTGTGAAGAGTTTTACTAAATACTTAAAGGTGAAATGTGTATCTCACGATTGTGCATGGATGTTGCGGGTGAGGAAATATGAGTGTTATGATAGATTTCGTATCTACAAGTACATTGGCGAACACAGTTGTGGCATTGAACATGCCAACAGTAGCCATAGAAAAATTTCAATCAAAGTCATTGCTTCATTTTGTGTAAATATGTATCGTGATGACAAGGTTCTAAATGTTAAAGAGATTCAAAGGGCTATGTTTAATTCTTTTTGTTGTAGTCCAAGCTATTGAAAATGTTGGAAGGGAGGTGTGGTCCAAGGAAATGGTCTGAGGGATAGCGGAGAACGGATATTCATGCTTACCGACTTTTTCCTACATGATCGAGACTTTTAATGTTGTTTTTAGCTATAGTATCATGGTAAACAAGGATATTCATAGGTTCATGTATTATTTCTTGGCCTTCGGTGCTTGCATTAAGGGATTTCCCTACATAAGAAAGGTAATTGCGGTCGATGGCACTCATTTACATGGTAAATACGAGGGCGTGCTATTGAGAGTTGTTGTAAAAGATACGGAGAATCATGTTTATCCAATTACTTTTTGTGTAGTGGACAAAGAGAATGATGCATCTTGGACATTCTTCTTTGAGAAGTTGAAGGAGATTGTGGTTGATGAACCAGATTTGTGTTTTATCTCTGATAGACACAGGAGCATCGCCAACAGTATTGTGAATGTTTACAATCATGCTCACCACGGATATTGTATGAGGCACTTCGGTGAAAATCTCCGCATAAATCATCATTGTGGAGATTAACTCTATCTTTACTATAATGCGGCAAAGGCTTATTCTTTGGAGGAGTTTAACAATCATTTTGTAGAATTCAAGGACAAATACCCCGCGGCAGCCGTCGTCCTTGAGCATGATATTAATTTTGAGAAGTGAATGTGGGCAGATTTCTCTAGAAATAGATATGATGTGATGACTATAAATATTACCGAGTCACTCAATGCTAGACGAAAGGGAGTATCCCATGGCATCTATATTTAATTCAATTTCTAAGAGGTTTGGAGAATTATTCAGGGAGAGGCATGCATATATCCTCAAATCAATGGGTAATTAAATGGTGCCTGCTTCCGAAAAAATAGCAAGAAAAAATAATCGAGGCTGACCCCTTGTATGTGGGGAAACTAATCGGAAATGAAAATCAATTTACCATGTTCGGTGCAGGTGTTACTGCCAATGTAAACCTATTGAAAAAGTCATGTTCTTGTAGGGAATATGACTTGATCAAGATACCTTGTGCTCACGTGATGGACTCTTTGCAATCAAAGCATGGCAATGAGTATGGTATAAGCATATATGAGTACTCTTCGCCTTTGTATAAAGTTGAAGCATACCTCCTTGCATACTTGGATTCTATTAATGGTGTCCCTCTCGAGTCGGAATGGTGTGTGCCAGAAGAATTGCTTAATGTGAAGATTCTTCCACCTCTTGTCGATACCAAGCTTAAAAGAAAAAGAAGAAAATGTGTCAAGGGCATGGGTGAGAATTTCAAGAGCAAGAAAAGGAACAAATGTTCAATTTGCAAGAGAACCGGATACAAGAGAACCACATGTATGAACAACAGCATATCTTAAACAAGCTTGATTGAATTTATTTTTGTAATCAAGCTACTGTTTTTTTTTTACAACCAGCATTTTGGTCAATTTAGTGTCAGCTATTATCGATCATTTTCGAGTACATTGGTCAATTTAGTGTCAGCTATTATCGATATTACATTGACACTAAATTGACACTAAACAAGCTTGATTGTACACTATTTATGTTTGTTTATTATCGAGTACATTCATTGTGTATTAAGTTGTGTATCATTAATTTATGAAAATTCATAATATTCGTAATGAAATAATTTTAATGCATGAATTAGAATGATTAAAGAAGGAAGTGCTCTAAAAAAAATTGTCATGATCTCAAGTTGTGTATTTTAATGCATGTGTATTATTATTATCATGCATGTTATTTTTAATGCACCAAACCAAACAATCCATAAGAAATAATCTAAGTATAACTAATCCAAAAATGACTAATACAAACATTATTTGAATATACACTCTACCAAACGACCCCTTAAAGAATTATCAAAAAATAATCAGTTACCGTTGAAAAAGTAGCAATTTGAACTTTTGTTACCGTTGTAAAATTTGTATATCAAAATATTACTAGTTGTCAAAATATATAGACCCTTTATACAATCGATGCATCTATATATGTGTGGTGTATGTATGACCAATGATATTTACACTCTGATATTAGTATAGTATATTCGAGTTTATATCTATGTTAAAGAATTATCGATACTGCACCTACTAGAATATGATACTTATATATAGACCAAAACTAGTAGAATTTAAAAAATACAATAATTAATTAATAATAAATTATATTTTTAAAATTTATCCAATTAAATAAGTTTAAGCAAGTCATATGATCATGTAAGGGTCCACATGAATTGGGTGTGGTAATTAGAGATGTACGAGGAAGAGTTGTGGTTATACAATCAATATCCTTAGAACAATGTTTGAGAAAGCATAAGTATGTTGTGAGGATGTCACTTGTTCAACCACATCCTTAGAACATAAGCATATGATCATGTATGAGTCTACATAAATTGAGGGTGGCAATCAACAATGTGTGAAAAGAGTTGTGGTTGAACAAGTGGCATCCTCACAACATACTTATGCTTTCTCAAACATTGTTCTAAGAATGTTGATTGTATGACCACAACTCTTCCTCGTACATCTCTAATCACCACCCCCAATTTATGTGGACCCTTACATGATCATATGACTTGTTTAAACTTATTTAATTAGATAAATTTCAAAAATATAATTTATTATTAATTAATTATTATATTTTTTAAATTCTACTAGTTTTGGTCTATATATAAGTATCATATTCTAGTAGGTACAGTATCGATAATTTTTTAACATAGATATAAATCCGAATATATCTTACTAATATTAGCGTGTAAATCTCATTGGTCATACATACACCACACACATAGAGATGCATCGATTGTATAAAGGGTCTATATATTTTGACAACCAGTAAATATTTTGATATACAAATTTTACAACGATAACAAAAGTTCAAATTGCTACTTTTTCAACGGTAACATCTGATTATTGTTTGTAGAAAAGGAAGGCAATCCCTCATAAACAACTCAAACACCTCCATTTTTATAACGTCTCAAGCATCTCAAACATCCAATGCAAAAAAGTCTAACAATTTTCATTATGGTAATCCAGCTACGTTGAGGACGTAACACACCGATACAAATTCAGGTCGACAATCCTTTAATTGTGCAGTTAGCATATGCTCTTTTTTTAGGTGGATTGAAAATGAATCATCAACGAGTAGCCCATCAAATTTTTAAGGCGTTGCCAAATTTTGTCGATAATTAACTACTAAATAATTTTACTCAATAATGGTAAGAAACTGAAGTTAAGCAAAAATCACATACTAATAAAAAATAGATTCATAAGAAATCTAAAAATTCTTCTTAATAAAACATGTTAAATTGTTTCTCAAAACTACCATTAACCATATACAAAAACATCTATTATCTTTCAGATGTACATTTTTTTCGTCAAAACAATAAACCACTTCAACCATTTTCTTAAAAAGCAACTATTTCAACAACCAGTTGTCTTAAAAGTTGTCACGACCCAGGGGTACCCCCTAGATGTAAAATGACGTATAGAACTCCGAAGGACTCCATACAAGCCACTTAGCATATCATAACATAAGCAATAGAACAATAAGAGTAAAAACGCATTTCAAGTCTAAAATTTTCATAAAGGCAAAGCGGAAGTCTAGACTCTAAGTCTCAACATAGTAATCTATTACAATAGTCGAAATGAGAAAGGGACACAGCACATACAACGTAGTCCAAAAAGGAAATACAAGAAAGAAACTACAATGAGACAACATCCATCCTTGAACCATGAGGACTCACCAACAAGCCAGGAGAATAAGCAAATCCAAGCTTTAGCCACTACGGTGATCACCTTGAGAATCGGACCCTACACTTGGGGAAAATGTAGGAAAAGTAGGTGTTAGTATAAAATTACACAAAGTATGATAGCCATGCATAAAAACATTTGAAAACATGCTAAAAGGGACATTTCATTTGAATGTATGTAATTTACCAAGTTTAAAAACTCATCATAAAGATAGTGGAAAAGCATAAGTCATAAACATGATCAACATAGTCATAATCATCATAAAAGCCTTGAGAACTCATAAACAAAGCGTATTCAGTAACCATAGTTCATAATTCATATTCTTATTCTTATTTGTTGTTGTGGGAACTAGCCTCAACCGACATGAGACCATGTGAGCTAAACATGGAATCTGGTGACTCCCACACCGAAAATGGGTGTTCTACTTGCCTAAGGTAGAACCATACTCTTAGCTTAGGTGGATTTAACTAGCTAATGACCTACATACTCTTGAATCTCCTTCCTCTTCTTCTTCTTCAAGTTCTAGAGAGAGAAATATTTTGAGAAGATGAACTTTGGGGTTTTCTTTTGGATTCTAGGGAGAAGTACTTAATTTGGGGAAATTTGAGAATAAAATGCCTAAATACTCTTCTATAGGAAAGGTAAAACGACATAGTGTCAAATTAGAAAATAATAAAATACCTCTAAAACCCCTAACTTAAAATTCTGCAGATCTTCACGCTGAAGCTCGCCAAGGGCACTTGGCGACTCGCCAAATGTGCCCTCAGCTCGCCTAATTTTACATGAGTCGACTTTGGGGCTAAGTCAACTTCGGCGATAGGGGAGTCGACTTCGGTGACTCGCCGACTGGAATGTCGAGCCCGACTTTGCTCGCCTAAAGTTACAAAATGCAGGACATCAGGGATCAAGCCAAAAGGCGAGGAGGCTCCACTTGGTGGATCGCCAATTCGACTCGGCAGATCGCCTAGTCGACGGTGGATCGCCTAGTCGACTAGGAAGTGAATATTTTCCCTTCTCTAAACCCGGGGTGTTACAACATCTCCTCCTTGAGATCATTCATCCTCGAATGACGCTTTAGACACCTAACGGAAGTTAAGACTCAAGACTACCAGCCCATCAAGCATGCAACATCAAAATAATGCACAATTCAAAGGAGGTAAGATCAACTCCAACTCAAACATACTCAATGCATCACAAGGAAGTAGGAACTACATCTAACAACCCATTATGCATAAAATTTCAACATTTCTCATATTCATTGGAGGAACTAACTTCTCCAACTAAAAGCATGCTCAACACAATCTCATGGAGCCCTTATGCAATATACTTTCCAAAAGTACAACTAAAGCATGTTCAACAAGTCATCTCATGAAGCATATAGGCAACTTCTTACTCAATGCACATCAACATGAGAAAAATCAATTATAAAAACTCATTTTCTTACTAAACATGAATTTCTCAAGAACATGCATAACATAGGGAAATCATGAAAAACTCAAATAACACACATGACTCCCAAAATAAGGAAAATTCAAGATGGACTACTTACCTCAAGCTAGGGTAGGAGTAGAAGGAAATAGATGAGGATAACAGGATTTCATATCGGCCTCGGCCTCCAAAGTAGCCCCCTCAACTTGATGGTTCCTCCACAAAACCTTCACGGAAGCTATTTCCTTATTTCTCAACCTCTTAACTTGCCGGTCTAGAATCTCTACCAGAACTTCCTCATATGAAAGACTTTCATCAACCCCCAACCCTTCTAAGGGAATAATGGATGCCGGATCTCCAACACACTTCTTGAGCATAGAAACATGAAATACTGGATGCACCAAAGCTGACTCACTTGGCGAATCTAACTCATAGGCAACTTTATCAATACACCTCAAAATTTGGTATGGGCCTACATACCGGGGACTAAGCTTCCACTTCTTGCCAAATCTCATCACACCCTTCATGGGTGAGATTTTCAAATAGACCCAAGCATTAACCTCAAATTCTAGATCCCTTCTTCTCACATCGGCATAAGACTTTTGCCGACTTTGAGTCGCTCTCAACCTCTCTCTAATGAGTCGGACTTTCACAATGTCCTCATAAACCAATTCGGGGACTATCAAAGCCATTTCCCCCCACCTCAAACCAACCTATAGGAGATCTACACCTCCTACCATACAAGGCCTCAAATGGAGCCATACCAATACTTGAGTAATAGCTATTATTGTAGGCAAACTCTACCAATGGGAAATGGTCTCCCAATTACCCTTAAAGTCAATCACACAAGCCCTTAACATATCTTCCAAAGTTTGGATGGTGCGCTCCGCTTGCCCATCGGTTTGGGGATGAAAAGCCGAGCTAAGCTTAACCTTGGTGCCTAGACCCTTTTGAAAAGACCTCCAAAAGTGAGAAGTAAATTGAGGGCCACGAGCGGAAATAATGGATGAAGGCACTCAATGCAACTTCACCATTTCTCTTATGTATAACTTGGCATAATCCTCCGCCGAATAGGAAACCTTGATGGGAATAAAGTGAGCCGATTTTGTCATCCGATCTACAATAACCCAAATAGAGTCATGTTGTCTTCGGGTACGGGGCAAACCCACAATAAAGTCCAGATTTATCTCTTCCCACTTCCAAGTGGGGATACCTATATCTTGGTATAGACCTCCCGGTCTTTGATACTCAACCTTAACTTGTTGACAGTTAGGGCACTTAGCCATAAACTCCGCGATATCTTTCTTCATCCCATTCCACCAATAGACTTTCCGCAAGTCACGGTACATCTTGGTGGCTCCCAGGTGAATAGAATACCGAGAACTATGAGCTTCCGACAAGATTAGCTTTCTCAACTCATCAACGTTAGGAACACATAAATGGCCTTGGTATCTAAGTACACCATATCCCCCTTGGGAGAAAGCCTCAACGGATTTCTTAAGTACCGCCTCTTTCAATTCAACCAAAATAGGATCAAGACCTTGCTTAGATTTTACATCCGCCACAGAAGACGATTCGGACCCATTGTGAACTGACCCCACCCTTGGTGGAATCCACTAATTGAACACCTAACCAAGCCAACCTATGAACATCCCGAACCAACTCTTTCTTATCATCATCTACATGAGCAACACTTCCCATAGACAATCTACTAAGAGAATCTGCTACCACATTGGCCTTGCCGGGGTGATAAAGAACACTCATGTCATAATCTTTCAATAATTCGAGCCACCTTCTTTGGTGAAGATTCAAATCCTTTTGACTAAACACATATTGTAAGCTCTTGTGATCGGTAAACACATCAACATGAAATCCATATAGATAATGCCTCCATATCTTTAAGGAAAAAACAACCGCCGCTAACTCAAGGTCATGGGTAGGATAATTCTTCTAATGAACTTTAAGTTGCCTTGAAGCATAGGTAATCACCTTGCCAATTTGTATAAGCACACACCCCAACCCAACTCTAGAGGCGTCACAATACACCACAAAGCCATCTGTACCTTACGGTAAGGTCAACACTGGAGCGGAAGTAAGTCTATCTTTCAACTCTTGGAAACTTTACTCACAAGCTTCCGACCAAATGAACTTAGCCTTCTTTTGAGTCAAAGCCGTCATCGTAGAGGCAATGGAAGAAAATCCCTCAACAAACCTTCTATAATAACTGGCCAACCCCAAAAATCTTCTAATGTCCGAAGGAGTTAGAGGTCTTGGCCAACTCTTAACCGCATTCATTTTCTTAGGATCCACATCAATACCCCTATTTGACACAATATGCCCAAGGAATGCTACGGACCTTAACCAAAATTCACACTTACTAAACTTTGCAAAAAGTTGATGGTCCTTAAGAACTTGCAACACAATTCTCAAATGGTCAACATGCGCATTCTCACTCTTTGAGTAGATCAAAATGTCTTCGATAAACACAATCACAAACATGTCAAGGTATTGTCTAAACACCCTATTCATCAAGTCCATAAATGTCGTTGGAGCATTCGTCAACCCAAACGACATAACCAAGAACTCATAATGACCATACCGGGTTCTAAAAGTCATCTTGGGAATATATTCACCCCTCACCCTTAATTGGTGATAACCCGACCTAAGGTCAATTTTCGAGAAGTAACTTGACCCTTGTAATTGATCAAACAAATCATCTATCCTTGGAAGAGGATACTTGTTCTTAATGGTCACTTTGTTAAACTGACGATAATCAATGCACATACGAAAAGACCCATCTTTCTTTTAAACAAACAACACGGGACCACCCCATGGTGAGATACTCGGCCGGATGAAGCCCTTATCCAACAAGTCCTTCAATTGTTCTTTCAACTCCTTTAACTCAGCCGGGGCCATTCTATAAGAAGGAATTGAGATAGATTGCGTATCCAAGAGAAGGTTAATACCAAAGTCTATTTCCCGCTCGGGAGGAATACCGGGTAGATCATCCAGAAACACTTCCAGAAACTCATTTACAATGGGGACTGACTCAAGAGTAGGGGTCTCGAAATCTACATCCCTCACCCTAACAATATGGTAAATGCAACCCTTGGAGATCATTTTTCTAGCCTTCAAACATGAGACAAACTGATCCCTAGGCATAGAATTTCCCCTCTTCCACTCAAGGATAGGCTCATTCGGGAATTGAAACTTGACTACCCGAGTTCTACAATCAATCGACGCATAACAAGAGTGCCAATCCATACCAAGTATAACATCGAAATCTAACATGTCAAGCTCTATCAAATCAACAAGAGTAACTCTATGGGATAGGGAAATGGGGCATCTTCTATAAACCCTATTAGCCACCACAGAATCACCAACAGGAGTAGAGACAGAAAAAGGTTCTAACAACACATCGGGGAGCATATCAAATCTCATTTCCACAAATGGCGTCACAAAAGATAAAGTTGCATCGGGGTCTAACAAAGCATACACATCTATATGGAAAACTTTTAACGTACCAGTGACCACGTCCAGAGAATTCTCTTGTTCATCTCGGTTTTGGAGAGCATAGAAGCGGTTTTGCTTTGGAGCATTGGAGTTTGAACCACTAGGAGGAGCTTGCTTGCCCTCTCTCCCCTTAGCCATAAGCATCGGACAATCTCTCATCTTGTGACCACTTTTTCCACAACCATCCGTGCCAACTAGGCACTTACCATCATGCTTACTTCTACACTTCGTACAAGTAGATCTACCCACATAAGAACCACTACCATTACCTCCTTGAGGTTTAGAGTTGGAAACCCTATCTTTGTTGACCCTTGGAGCACTAGAGGAACCTTGGTTGGAAAACCTTTGTCTAAACCATGGTTTACCTTGTCCATCGGAACTAGCATTGGAGAAGTTCTTATCACCGGTCCTAGCTCTTTTCACCTCCATATTCTTTTCTTTGAGTTTTGATTCCTCAATTTGTTTGGCGTACATCATAGGACGTGAGATATCCATATCATGATGGAGCATTGCCGTACGACATTATTTTTCTACCAAGTCGGACACGCCCGTCAAAAATCTACTCATCTTATCCCTTGAATCCGCCGCCATAGTTGGAGCATACTTGGACAATTGAGTAAACTTTAGGGCATACTCCTTCACACTCATCATACCTCCTTGACGAAGGTTAATGAACTCTTCCACCTTAGCTTCCCTCAAATCTCGGGAAAAGAACCTATCAACAAACACCGGTTTAAACAATTCCCATTCTATAAGACCCCCTCCTACCGGCCTACCGGCCTTCCATTGATTATGCCACACTTGAGCAACACCTTTCAATTGGTAAGCGGCTAACTCCGCTTTTTCTACCAAAGTCACCCCCATAATAGCAAGTACTTTATAAACCTCATCCACAAATTCTTGAGGATCCTCCTCAACTTTAGAGCCATAAAATTTGGGGGGGAGGGGGGCTTCTGATGTAATTCTCAAAAGGGAACTACAATAAAATGCGGAAATCAAAAGATAAGAAAGTAAAGGATAAATAGATATACACACAAAGAGGAAATAAAAAGCAACCAAAGGGTATATTAAACCCTAAGACCTCAATTTGTTAATCCTACAATAGCACCTAACTCTTACGACGACCTCAAGGGCATTGAACTCCTAAGCAACCGATGTTTCTAAGAAATAATCAACACAAGTTTTACCAAGCTCAACACTCATACAAGAGTTTCAGTTTTTCAACATTCAAAAAAATCTACCCTAAAATGACCCTAAAATGCCTATTTATAGTTTTAGGACTTTATTACATAAAAGGGCCCAAAAGTGTCCTGAAATACCCAATGGGCGAGCTAAGTCGGGCTCGCCCAATCCACTTGGTGATCCACCCATTGGGTTGGCGATGGATCCTGCACCTTGCCAGGTTCTGGAACTTTGGGAGAGCTGGGTTCGTCGCCCAAGCCCTTGGGTGATCCGCCGACTGGTCCTCGCTCGCCAAAAGGGACCCATGTGATCTTCACGGCACGGAATCCTTTGTTTTCCACCAATACAAGCCCAAGAGCCTCCATCCTTGTGAACAACTCTTCAATACATTGGAGTTCCCAAGCTTGGCTAAGAGTCAAAGGTCTTGAGGCAATCTGGATTGCATCGTTTGGTGCAGTAGATACTTGGCTACTTAAGAAAATTTGACAAAGGAGTAAAGTGAAGGAACGATTGTTCTTAGGAAACCACACATGTAAACCCTCATTGGTTCCACATTCCAACAAGCACAACTCCCCTTTTAAGTCAAGCAGCATATGAACACTCTCATACTTAAGTGCAAAGGCATAAACAATGTTAACCCAAATTAAGGTTCTATCCAATGCACTAGCTAGCTTCAAGAAAGTAGTTATTCCCAATTCAGGAGCAGGTTCAAGTACAAAAGTATTCCCCACACACATTGGCAAACACTCCTCATTCAAGCACATAGGATCAGGTAATAACACCAAGTAAGAATCATATGAAAGAAAAAGGGTGTTACTACCATACTCCTCACAATTTAGACCAGCACCGGGGTCAAATGGGAAGAGATTATATAGCATCAATTCAAGGAGGCTTCGATTTTCCCCATTGATACTACTATTAACATAAGATAGGCTACCCACTCAAGCATAAGTATCATCATATGCAAATAGATAATAGAGAAAGGTGTCATGCACACTAGGGACATCTAAGGTGTTCTCATATGCAAGATCACAACTACGTTCAAGGATGCTAGCACACATTACATTACAAGAAGGAACACACAAAGACATCATGGCAAATTTAAAATAAACTTCACCTTTCTCAACAAAGAACTCCTACCCCCATAAGATGTAAAATCAACAAGATCATACTCAAAGCAAGAGTAAAGAAAGGGGTTTAGGAAACTACCCTTCCCCATACACAATGTAGGCTCCTCAAGTGGATTATAAACCGTCAAGACGGACTTTCCATCATAGGAAAAGGTATGAACAGAGCCATCCAAATGATACATGTCATCTTGACCAAGCATCACTACACAAGTGCCACAAGTCAATTCACTACCGGGGTCAAATGGGAAGGAAATCCATGAACTTGGATCAAGTACACCCCCTTTTGCACGAGTGGCACTCTTATCTTCTAACAACATACTCCACTCAAAAGCGTGAGCATCATCATATGTAAACAGGTAATAGAGAAAGGTGTCTCGCAAATCAACTTCATCTAAGGTGTTTTCATAGGTATGACTACTAATAGTCTCAAAATCATTGGTCATACCATTAAGAATTGAAACACACCAAGAAGAAGAGGTAATGGGAAAACAAATACCACCTTCCTTTTCATCATGATCCTTCCCTAGAAGAGTACTCTCATCTTCCAAGAAGAGATTTCCATCTTTTGGAGGACAATCTTCACACCATAGTGGGTTACTATAGAAACCATAGTTATCAAGAACTACACTACTCTCATGATTCACACCACTAGGCACATTACTAGGAGTGATTTCATCATCTTCAAATAAGATATTGTACTTAAAGAGGGAATGATCAACCATCATGGGAGAATTAAAACATGCAAGTTCACCCTCAAAAAGACACGTATCATTTTTCGAAGCATTTTCAAGCACATGATCTCTATGAACAAAGCAAGCAATCGAATCTTCCACAAAATATATGCTCAAAGAGTCACTCTTATTCAAAGGATCAACATTATCATTAGTATCACCAAATTGAGGTTCCTTAATAACATCACAAGATCCCTCAATTAGTGAATTACACTCAAATGCAAGTTGATCAACACAATTATCAAATGATAATGAATTATCCCTCAAAGCATGGGTGTCAACACTAGGTGGACAAAAATCGATCTTACTAGAAGAATCAATTCGGTCATCAATAGGATCAACTAGTGTATCCACACTCTCAACATGTACATTATCAATACATGGTAAAGAAACATTAGGCTCACTTAAAGACAAGCTATCATTTATACTTTGTTCATTTGCAATGGTAAAAGTGTTAAGTTTAGCTATTGTACCTTGACGCTCGCAAGATAGATCTTCTTTACCTTGGAATGACACTCCCTTAGGAATGTTGGGACGCTCTAAAAGGGCATCCATCACACCTTTAATTGTAGGCTCTTTGTTGGGAACTCGTGTTCCTACCTACATAAAAATCCTTACAAAGTGAAGGATAAATAAAAAGGTTAGATTGAGATTGTGGCAACCCTCTCACTTCACTCTACTCAACCTCTCCTTTTTCAACTCTAAGGTTTCCACCTTGATCTCTGATTAACGTATCAACTACACCTCATCCGATACTAGGTGTAGACGATCGTTAAGCAATATAAACCCAACAAAAGAGTTGGGGTCGATCCCAAAGAGAGTAGTTTTGTTTTGACTTCAACTATGAAGTTACAATAGTGATTTTTGTAGCTGAAGGAATAAAGGTTTTCGAATACTATTAATAAAATGTAAGGGGTGACATCAATGTCAGGATAAGGGGCTTTTAGATAAGAACTCAACTCAACAATTAATTAAGAATAATCTAATGGAAGAAGTATACTTGGGGGATTGACCAATCAATTGCTAACTCAACTCAATAGGTGTTAATTGATAATCAAAAGTGTTAATTCTTCGTGGGTAAGATGAACTTTAGATGAGGTACTTTTCTCTCGAACAACTACCTCGCTTCAATTGAGTTCTTCCGAACCTCAATGTGCTAAGCATGGAGACCAGCCCACAACCTCGCTACATTCACTCTCTCGAGCTGAATACATAGAATGAGTCTTGGAATTCACTCTCTCAAGCTGAACCCACCATAACCCAATAACTACGAGTGCCAACTTATCACCTCAGTTTCATACTTCTCTCTCAAGCAAGCATAAAACACTAAATAAATTGAAATAAACAATCAATAGAGTAGTCAAACCACAGCAATAAGTCAGACCCACTTCAAATTAGCACTAAAATTGATAACAACAAACATCCATAAAGCCAAAATCAGCAATTAATCACATTGTCAAACCCCCAAGATTGGGGTTTTAGCTAATCATCATAAAAGAAAGAAATTCAGTACCTAATACATGCTCCATATCTGGGTACTGAAAATTGAAGTTCTAAGATGAATAATATATGTTCTATTACAACACCCGATTCAAGTATCTCCCAAAAAATCACTTAAAATCAATAAGTATAGTGTTTTTGTTCTCTCGATTTTGTTCCACACTGACTCATGCCCCTCTCTCTCTTCCAAAAATCAATTTATATAGATCTGAGATATGGCTTTTTGGGGATGATCGGCGAGGAAAGTTGGGTTTCACCGACCAATCGGCGACTCGCCAATAGTCTTAGGCCATCGCCTTCTTTTCTTCACATCTTCATTCGTAATACACTGTAACTTAAGTCGATCTACATCAGAATCGACGATCACATCGGCTTGGAACGATGTGGAAAGGCTTTCAAGCATCTTCCAAATAGACCACTTCAATCAAAGAGATCTCATGGCATTCCCCAAAATACAACTTCAAGTATTGCCCATTAACCTTGAAGGTTGGACCTTCCTTTCCCTCAACTTTAATAGCCCCATTGTTGAATACGTGAATCACTTTAAAAGGACCGAACCATTTTGACTTGAGCTTCCCTGGGAAAAGCCTCAATCGAGAATTGTACAACAACACAAAGTCTCCGACTTGAAATTCTCTTTTGAGGATTTTAAAGTCATGCCATTTCTTAATTTTCTCCTTGTAGAGAGCTGAGCTTTCATAAGCTCTAAACCTGAATTCCTCTATCTCGTTCAGCTGATCGAATCTCTCTTTCGAAGCATTTTACCAATCCAGATTTACTGCCTTTAATGCCCAAAGTTCTTTGTGTTATGTTTCAATTGGTAAATGGAAAGACTTCCCAAAAACCAGCTGATATGGGGACATGCCAATTGGTGTCTTGTAAGCGGTGCAATACGCCCAAAGAGCATCATCTAACTTTCAAGACCAATCAGTCATATTTGCATTAACGGTCTTTGCCAAGATACTCTTAATCTCTTGGTTTGAAACTTCCACTTGGCCACTTGTTTGGGGATGATACGGTGTTGCCACTTTATGTTTTACGCTGTATTACTCAATGCAGACGCAAATAGTCAGTTGCAAAAATGCAACCCTCCATCACTAATGATGGCCCGAGGGGTGCCAAATCTCACAAAGATGTAGCGTTTTAGAAATTGAACAACGCTCTTCCCTTCATTGTTAGGTAGTGCCACCGCGTCTACCCATTTGGAAACATAATCCACATCCACCAATATATACCTATTACCAAATGAGCTCACGAACGGCCCCATGAAATCTATTCCCCAGACATCAAATAACTCAACTTCCAGAATAGGCTGAAGAGGTAACTCATTCCTTCTTGACACCCCACCTTGTTTTTGGCATTGCATACATTTCTTGACAAACTCATGAGCATCTTTGTAGAGTGATGGCCAATAGTACCCACTTTGAATAATTTTAGTGGTTGTGCGCACACCGCTATGATGACCCCCAACCGGTGAAGCATGACAAGCATAGAGAATTTTATTGAACTCCTCTTCAGGTACACATCGCCTAATGATATAATCTGCACATTCACTAAATAAATATGGCTCATCCCAAAAGTATTTTTTGACATCAAACAAGAACCTCTTTTGCTGGTAGAAGTTCAGATCTTCCGGCATCAGTCCACACACCACATGGTTAGCAAAATTAGCATACCATGGAACTTGTTTGAAAGTGACCGAGAATACTTGCTCGTCGGGAAACGAATCATTGATATCTACCTCCAGCTCGTCATTCACCTTGCCTTCTAACCTGGATAGATGGTCAGCCACCTAATTTTCACACCCCCTTCTATCTTTGACTTCAAAGTCAAATTCTTGCAATAATAATACCCACCTTATCAATCTTGTCTTGGCGTCTTTCTTCGCCATCAAGTAGCGCAAAGCTGCATGATCAGTGTGAACAACCACTTTGGTGCCTAACAAATATGCCTAGAATTTTTCAAATGCATAAACCACCGCAAGTAATTCTTGCTCAGTAACCATTTAGTTATGTTGAGCACCATTCAGGGTTTTGCTTGCATAGTAGATGGAATGGAATAGCTTGTTGCATTTTTGTCCCAACACGACACCTAATTCCATACCACTAGTATCACACATTACTTCGAAAGGTACCGACCAATCGGGACTAATGATAACCAGGGTGGAGATCAATTTCTCTTTCAAACACTTAAAGGTTGCCATAAAAGCATCATCAAAGTAGAATTTTTCCTCTTTTTCCAATAACTTGCACAATGGGAGTGCAATTTTTCAGAAGTATTTGATGAACCTCCGGTAGAACCCGGTATGCCCCAAGAAACTACGAATCCCTTTTATCGAGATTGGTGGTGGTAGCTTCTCAATCTTTATTTTATCAACTTCTAGCCCCTTTTGCGATACCTTGTGACCCAAAACTATACCTTCCCTAACTATGAAGTGACATTTCTCCCAATTTAGGACTAGATTAGTTTCCACGCATCTTTGAAGAACTTGCCCAAGGTGTGCCAAACATATTTCGAAAGAATTGCCCATAACTGAGAAGTCATCCATGAAAACTTCCATTGAATCTTCTACCATATCAGTAAAAATAGACAACATGCAACGTTGGAACGTTGCTGGGGAATTACACAACCCGAAGGGCATTGTTTTGAAGACAAAGGTACCGTAGGGGCAGGTAAATATTGTCTTCTCTTGATCCTCCGGTGCAATTGAAATTTGATTATACCCGTAGTACCCATCCAAGAAATAATACCATTCACACTCCGAAAGTCGATCGAGCATCTGATCCATGAAGGGCATGGGGAAGTGATCTTTTTCCGTCCATGAGTTTAATTTGCGGTAATCCATGCAAAACCTCCATTCGGTTACCGGTGTCATCGAAACTAGTTCCCCTTTCTCATTTGGGACTACTTTGATCCCCACTTCTTTGGGTGCACATTGCACCAGGCTCACCCATTTACTATCCGCAATAGGGTAGATCACTCATGCATCCGACCACTTGATTATCTCTTTTTTCACTACCTCTTACATTGGTGGGTTTAATCTTCTTTTATGTTCGACACTCGGTTTGCATTCGCTATCAAGTTGAATTTTGTGAGTGCATATGCCGGGTGGAATACCCACAATGTCAGCGATCGTCCACCCTATAGCCTTGATGTACTTCCTCAACACCTCAAGAAGCGAATTTACTTGCCATTCAAGCAAGTCAGCAGCAATAATAACTGGTAGGGTGTTGTTTGCCCCCAAAAATGCATATCGTAAGTGAGCTGGGAGTGTTTTCAACTCCATCTTTGGTGTTTCCACCGTAGATGGTTTCGCGGGAGGATTTTCTCAATTTTTCAGATCAATGTCCAGCTTTAATGGATTCCTTGAACATTCCCCCAATCCCGAAATGGCAGCTACCACCTCATTGTAACCTTGCACTTCGGTCTCATCATAGTTCACAAGCACCGCCTCAAGTGGTTCACTCATACACAATAAATGGCTCACACTAGCCACTGCTTCATCAATTACATCAACTATCGAAACCACATGAATGTCGCTTGGGTGCTTCATTTACTTACACACATTAAAGGTGACTTCATCATTGTTCACTCGGAACTTTAATTCTCCACTTTCAATATCCACTAGCGCCCTTCTGTCGCTAAGAATGGTCTTCCCAAAATAATGGGAATTTCAACATCAATCTCACAATCAAGGATGACAAAATCCACCGGAAATATGAATCGATCCATCTTTACCAAAATATCATAGAGTATCTCCACCGGATGTTTGATTGACCGGTCCGCCATCAATAGCCTCATTGTTGTTGATTTCGGTTCATCCAACCCAAGTTTTTTATAGATTGTGTATGGCATTAGATTTATGCTTTCCCTCAAATCACATAGGGCTTTGGCAAATTAGAGGATGCCAATTGTGCAAGGGATGGTAAATTCTCCCGGATCTTCTTTCTTTTTAATTGTCTCACTAGTCATAATTGAACTACAACTATGTGAAACTTCGATTATCTCAAAATCCAGGCTTCTTTTTCTAGTAACCAACTCCTTCATGAATTTGGCGTAACCCGGCATCTCCAATAATGCTTCTACTAATGGTAGATTTATGGAGAGTGTCTTGAATACTGACAGGAACTTCTTTAACTTCTCATCCTCATTGTTCTTCTTGAAACGCTGGGGAAAAGGAGAATTTACTTTGGGTAGAGGTTGTACCAATTTTGGGATTGAGGTGTTCTTTCCTTTATCCTCTTGTAACTCCTTGGCAAGGCTTTACGGGATGGGAACCTCTCCTTCCTCAATGTCTTTTTTCTCCTCAAGAACTTTAGCTTCACCATTCCTCTTCATATCACCTATCACTACCTTTCCACTTCGAGTAACCACAGCCAGATTCTTGTCACCGTCTTCCCTCAAAGTTGTTGTGTAATCATCTTCCTCTCTTTCAATCACATGAGGTTCTAATTGTGTTGAAACTTGGCTTAATTGCCTTTCAAGTTTCTTGATTGCGTTAGCATGAGAGTTCACTCTATTGTTCAATGAAGAAAAGTCATCTTTCATCCCTTTTAGCATATCATCCGAACCCTTAACCATGTCAAGGATGCGAGACAACAAATCATCCACTCGTAGGATACTTGCACTACCCTTTGATTTTGGGCTATCACTCGATTGTGTACGATCCTCTTCATGTTCATCTTCCTTGTGGTATTTCCAACCTTGATTCCCACCCTGCTTCAAGTACTTGGGTGGAAATCCTCCTCAACATTTTGAAAGTTCCAACCTTGATTCTCCCTCGGCTTTGAGTAGCACGATTAAGAACCCTCCTCAACTCTAAACACTCCCCTTGCTTCTTTGGGTTTGCTCTCATTTTCCAGCACTTGTTTTTGTAGTAGCTCTATTTGGGAAAACATCTTACTAATGTTTTCATCCCTTTATTTTTCTTTATCAAGCTGCTCATATGTCATCCTAAAACAAAAGGGCAAGACTTGGTAGTCTTGAGTGTACCATGCTTGATTTATCTTGGTCATGTCATCAAGAAGGGACGAAGCTACCTCAAACGATTGAAACATTATTCCTCCCCGAATCAATTGATCAGCTACTCCTTTATTTACTGAGTCAAGACTTCTATAGAAGTATTGGAGTAGCACGTTTTTTGGAAGTCTGTGTGTTGGGCATTGAAGTAATAGCTTCTTAAACCTCAGCCACGTTTCGTGGATTGGTTCACCTTCCACTCACTTGAAACCTTGAATGATGTCTCTGAGTACCATCATCCTCGATGGAGGAAAGAATATCATATTGAACGCCATGGTAAGCTCATCCCAGGAGGTGATGGAATTTGTCGGTAACTCGGCCAACCATTTGCTAGCTTCACCCGTCAAAGATAATGGAAAAAACCTCAGGCGGACTGATTCTTGTGACACGTTCTCGAATGAGAACGGACTACAAACATCCATGAAGTTCCGCATATGCTCATGCGGGTCCTCATGAGCCAATCCTCCATAAATTCCTTTCATTTGGAGGAGATGGAGTGTTGCGTTAGTAACATGGAATATAGCCATTCCTTCGGTTGCCGGAAAACATATTGCACCAGCTCCACCCGTTTGAATTGGGTTATGTATGCTATTAAGATCGTCATTATCACCTTGGTAGCCCACTTGACTACCATTACTCCCTGCCTCACTCATATCTTCTTCTATTCAGCAAATCCAACACAAACACAAAACAAATTAAACCGACTCAACTTCAGCCAACAAACTCACAAATTAAACTTCGATAAGAGAACTCTAAACAACACCACTCCCCAGTAGCGGCGCCATTTTGATTAATGTATCAACTACACCTCATCCGATACTAGGTGTAGACGATCGTTAAGCAGTATAAACCCAACAAAAGAGTTGGGGTCGATCCCACAGAGAGTAGTTTTGTTTTGAATTCAAATATGAAGTTACAATAGTAATTTTTGTAGCTGAAGGAATAAAGGTTTTCAAAAACTATTAATAAAATGTAAAGGGTGACATCAATGTCAGGATAAGGGGATTTTGGATCAGAAATCAATCTCAACAATTAATTAAGAACAATCGAATGGAAGAAGTATACTTAGGGTATTGACCAATCAATTGCTAATTCAACTCAATAGGTGTTAATTGATAATCAAAAGTGCTAATTCTTCGTCGGTAAGATGAACTTTAGATGAGGTACTTTTCTATTGAACAACTACCTCGCTTCAATTGAGTTCTCTCGAACCTCAATGTGCTAAGCATGGAGACCAGCCCACAACCTCACTACATTCACTCTCTCGAGCTGAATACATAGAATGAGTCTTGGAATTCATTCTCTCAAGCTGAATTCACCATAACCCAATAACTACGAGTGCCAACTTATCACCTCAGTTTCACACTTATCTCTCAAGCAAGCATAAAACACTAAATAAATTGAAATAAACAATCAATAGAGTAGTCAAACCATAGCAATAAATCAGACCCACTTCAAATTAGCACTAAAATTGATAACAACAAACACCCATCAAGCCAAAATCAGCAATTAATCACATTGTCAAACCCCCAAGATTGGGGTTTTAGCTAATCATCATAAAAGAAAGAAATGCAGTACCTAATACATGTTCCATAGTTGGGTACTGAAAATTGAAGTTCTAAGTAGAATAATATCTATTCTATTACAACACCCAATTCAAGTATCTCCCAAAAAAATCACTTAAAATCAATAAGTATAGTGTTTTTGTTCTCTCTATTTCATTCCACACTGACTCATGCCCCTCTCTCTCTTCCAAAAATAATTTTTTACAGATCTGAGATGTGGCTTTTTGGGGTCGATCGCCGAGGAAAGTAGGGTTTCACCGACCAATTGGTGACTCACCGATCGTCTTTGGCCATCGCCTTCTTTTCTTCACATCTTCATTCATAATACACTGTAACTTAAGGCGATCTACATCGGGATCGCCGATCACATCGGCGATCCGTCCTTTAGTCCTTTTGCTCGACAATTCAACATCATCTTTGTCTCGTTCAGTGCATTCGGCGGTACACTCAAGTTTTGCCGATTAGTTCGGCGATCCACCGATGTGGATCACGGTTCGCCTAACTTTCTCTCATTTCAAGTACTGTGTACTGTAAAATTAGGCGGGCCGGGAGGCAACTCGGCGATTCGCCGAGTGCTCTTGGCGATCCGCAGGTTTGCTTTCCTTCCTTTCTTTGGCTTGTTTTGTTCCTTTTTGATTGTTAGTGTCCTTGCTTTGCCCCCCAATCCATATACCTGAAAATCAAGGTATTAACATCAGTTTATAGCATAAATTAGGCATTTGAGGACACTAAATCTACTAAAACAAAGCCCTAAATGAGTCCAAATCTAGGACTCATCACTCTCCCTTACTCCTCTCAATCTTTCGTCTCTCATGTTTCACCTTAGAAGGAGGAAATAGATGTATTCCCCATTGATCAACGACATACTTTGGCCATTTTCGCTCATTTGGGACCCTATGTTTGTTAAACCAATTGGCTCCCAAACAAAATTGACAAAATTCCAGGGGAATTATATCACACCAAACCTCCTCATAGTATTCACCGCGTGTGAAAGAGACCTTTACAAATTCGGTAACCTTACATCCCGCCATGGTGTATGGATAACGTCTTGATCTTCGGGGTAGTATCAAGTAGGCTACCGTAGACGGAGTGATGTAGTTTAGATTGTAATAATCATCGAGGCCAATATCAAACCCCACAACTCCACAAATGTCAACCTTCATCCTAAGAACTTGTCTTCTCGGGTCAACATTATAAAGCTTGTTGTACCCCTGTGGAACATACTTGAACCTCATAAGCCCTTTTAATTCTTCTCATGTCAAAGGGTTGGCATTTCCATTTGAGTGTTCGAAGCTTTCCCGCTTGTTTCCACCAACTCAATGCAAGATCTTTAAAGTGTATAAGGGCATACATGGATTGCTCATTACTCTCAACTCATGGTTTTGGAAATTTTGCTCACATTGCCACTCCCAATCAAGATATGCCTCGGGATCATGCCTTCCTTCAAAGATAGGAAAACTAACCCTTTTGGTATCGAGACCCCTAACACATCCCTCATATCTACCTTAGTTCCTATATTCCGACAAGTGTGCATTAACAGGAGAAGTATAGGATATAGTATCCTTAGACATTAGAGTTGCACACTCTCTTCTTCCCATCGGATGACTTTGACTTGAGCTAGTGTAACCATACACACCGCTTCGACTAGGGTAAGGATTACTACAAGATAAAGAATATGAATCTTCACAAGCCTGAGGGGCATGCTCCTCATAATTCTTATATAAGAGAGTATTATATCTCACCTCACCTTCATCCTTGGAGTGGGAAGTGTAGTATGTTCTGACATCATCATAGGAACCATCTTCACTCTCGGAGTGGGAGTAAGATCTCTCACATGCTCCATCATCACCATAGGAGACATCACAAGGTTCTTCTTCTTCTCCATCTTCACCATAAGAGCTATGTTCGCCATTTTCCTCATATTCTCCTCCGTAATAGTAGCTCTCATTCCCATTCGGCTCTTGATCATGGATATCATCATAGCCTCCATAATCACCTTCATACTCACATCCATAGCCCTCATCACTACAATCATAGTCTCACATATCATAGTCACATGTGTCCGAGGCTATTGATGACATACTTCCTTATAACTCCTTTGTACCTACAAAATGAGCAAACAAGGTTAGTAGCAAAAGCTCCTCACCAACACTCGAATTTTCTCACCTTTGAATACCTCACAAATTGGCACGGCTAATGTTGACAATCGTTTATACTCGGTTGGTCACAAGGTATCAATTCTACTCTTGGCCGGAATGGATTCTTGTTTTAGGAAGAACGGACGACCCGATTAAAGTAAACGGACTTGAATTAAGAAGTTAACTACGAAGTAAAACGAATAAAAGCACGAAAAGAAAAGGCACTAACAAAGAAGTGAATTCAAGAACCAATAGTCAACAAGTAGAGCAGTTACGAGTAGAAAATTAGTTAGGAATCTTGAGAACGCTTTGAGAATCAAAGAAAAAGAAACTAAGAATTTAGAACCTGAGATTAGGAGCGTAGATTGAGTTTCCGATCACCAAATGACCAGTTTTCTTCACCAAAAGTTAAGTTCAGCTCCCCAACATGAAGATGGGATCGCCAAACTTGACAGTCTGCCAAGGCAACTCGGCGATCTGGGTGGAAGTTTGGCGGAGCGCCGAATGGACTCGGCGAGTAAGGCTGATTCACCGAATTTTCCAGTATTTGAAGGCCAACTCGGCGACCAACCTACCCAAAGGGCGAGGCGCCGAGTGGGCTAGGTGAGCAAAGTCTAGCTCGCCTAATGCTCCAGCCCCTGCTCCTGTAGAACTCCGAATTTGGACTCCTATGGTCCCCCCCTGCACTTTTTTACTTAGTATTTACCCTTTTTGGTAAATTTCCTCTTTTACAAACACTTATCCACTTTCTATTTCCTTTCTTTATGGATTAAAACACCTTCTTGGAAGATTCCTTCTTCTTGAAGATTTGAATGTTCTTCAAGAACACTATGAACAAGATGAAGACCCAAAATAAAACCCTCAACGATTTTAACTCAGAATTTCACGAAATTTGAGATACAAGCTCCCCTTGATGTAGGAAGCAAACCCCAATACTTTTTAGCCTTCAATTCCTTGCCAAAACCTCCAGATTTTAAAACCCACTTGTATCTTCTTCAAGCTTCTTCACTCAACAATGGTGGAAACTCCAATAGTGCTCCAATCAATGTCAAATCTCAGACCTAAACTCAAATAAGACTAGAGAATACTAATCTAGCCTTAGCAACTTCAAACAAGACTCAAATCAATAAAATATTTTTGGGATTTTCTTCAAAACATTTTTGACTCTCTTTTTTTTCTTTCTTTTTTTTGTAACAAATCCAAAACTAGATTCATAGGAACGAAACTAAGCCTTGCTCTGATACCAAATGATGTGATTCTCAAAAGAGAACTACAATAATGCGGAAATCGAAGGACAAGAAAGTAAAGGATAAATAGATAGACACACAAAGAGGAAACAAAAAGCAACCAAAGGGTATATTAAACCTTAAGACCTCGATTCTTTAATCCTACAATAGCACCTAATTCGTATGACGACCTCAATGGCATTGAACTCCCAAGAAACCGACGTTTCTAACAATGATCAACAAAATCTTAACCAAGCTCACACTCAAACATGAGTTTTTAGTTTTCAACATTCAAAATAATCTACCTAAAAATGAACCCTAACTGCCTATTTATAGTTTTAGGGGCTTATTACACAAAAGGGCCCAAAAGTGACCCGAAATGACCAATGGGCAAGCTAAGTCGGGCTCGCCCAATCCACTTGGTGACTCGCCCATTGGGTCGGTGATGGTTCCTGCATGGATCTTGCTCTTGACACGCACTGGAACATTAGGAGGTCTGGGAGTCATCGCCCAATTCATTGGGCGATGCGCCAATGGGTCTCCTGCTCGCCAAAGTGGCAGTGTTGTCAACTGCCTCCCTTCGCTTCCCCAAGCTATCTTCCATGCATGTGAATCTCTCCTCGCCACCAATATAAGCCCAAGGACCTCCATCCTTGTGAACAATTCTTCAATACATTGAAGTTCCCAAGCTTGGTCATGAGTGGATGGCTTTGAAGTAATCTGGATTGCATCAGGTTCATTCTTGCAAAATTCCTCACTCTTGAAGCCGCCGAATTCGCATTATGATTCACAGGAGCTACAACATCTCTATTGGCTTGAGCTGCCAAAGCTTGGGCCAACATTTGAAAAGCCGACCTAACCTCCACATTTTACATAGCCGTAGGATCAATCGGAGCTTAAGGAGCTTGAGGAACTTGAGGAGGAGCTCCTTGTTCCACATTGTAACCCTCCATCCATCTTGCATTAGCCCTTCTAGATTTCATATCCTGAAGAACATAGGGCAAGGATTAGAAGAAAGACCCTATAGAGTTAAACTCTATCGCACGACTTAAGAGTAATGAAAGAAGGGGAATTTCCTAAGCATCTTGTAGCTTCTCATTCATAAATGTGGCGCGCTTCACAAACAAGACTCTACTAGATGTGGCTTATGAGACATAATCCTAGAATCATTCTAAACATTCTGCTCTGATACCAAGTTTGTCACGACCCAGGGGTACCCTCCAGATGTAACATGGCGTATAGAACCCCGAAGGACTCCATACAAGCAACTTAGCATATCATAACATAAGCAATAGAACAATAAGAGTAAAAACGCATTTCAAGTCTAAAATTTTCATAAAGGCAAAGTGGAAGTCTAGACTCTAAGTCTCAACATAGCCATCTATTACAATAGTCGAAATGAGAAAAGGACACAGCCCATACAACGTAGTCCAAAAAGAAAATACAAGAAAAGAAACTACAATGAGACAACATCCATCCTCGAACTATGAGGACTCACCAACAAGCTAGGAGAATAAGTAAATCCAAGCTTTAGCCACTACGGTGATCACCTTGAGAACCGGACCCTACACTTCGGAAAAATGTAGGAAAAGTAGGCGTTAGTACAAAAATGCACTAAGTATGATAGCCATTCATAAAACATTTGAAAACATGCTAAAAGGGACATTTCATTTGAATGTATGCAATTTACCAAGTTTAAAACCTCATCATAAAGATAGTGGAAAAGCATAAGTCATAAACATGATCAACATAGTCATAATCATCATAAAAGCCTTGAGAACTCATATATAAAGCTTATTGAGTAACCATAGTTCACAATTCATATTCTTATTCTTATTTGTTGTTGTGGGAACTAGCCTTAACCGACATGAGACCATGTGAGCTAAACATGGAATCTGGTGACTCCCACACCGAAAAGGAGTGTTCTACTTGCCTAAGGTAGAACCATACTCTTAGCTTAGGTGGATCCACTAGCTAATGACCTATGAGGGCACATAGTTTACGAGACAAGGGGATTGCTACTAGAAACCTGGTCTCTACTATCGTGAGGGCTTCCATCCCAAGAGATTGCTCCTAGAAACTCAGGCTCAACTAACGTGAGGGCTCCCATCTCATATCAATATCCACTCGGTGCTAAGCAATTATTCCCACAGAGTACATATTATGTCTTGATTTAACTCATATTTATGGAAGAATGTCTTGACACTCAATCCAATATAATTCATAGGATAGCTCTTAGATCATGCGTGAGAATAACCTTTCACCGTCCATGTCTACATATAGATTCAATAGGTGAGAAAGCCTTTCAACCTTAGAATCATCATATTGTGAGAAAACATTTCACATCATATCATATTCATTCATAGGTGTGTATATGAGAACATCCTTTCAACAACACAACAATTACATCATAATCATAGACACTTCACTCTCAAAGTGTTCTTAAAGCATATACATAACTTTTCATTAAAACTTGCAAAATTCTCATACTTTTCCTTTTCAAGGTTCAAGGCTCATATTCAATCAACACATCAAGAATTCTACATTAGTCATGGATATCATCATAATTCAAGTAACTCAATTACTACATGCATAATTTCATAACATTCTTCTATTATCAACAAACCCACATCACAAGATCACAATTGAGAAATATGGGGGTTTCATGGGTTCTTGGGAATTCAACATAAAAATCAGGGGAAATCACCAATTCATACTTAGTATCACATAATTCAATCATTAGAATCAAGTTTAAAGGGAACCCATGACTTTGGAATCAAACCCTAACATTTGGGGATTTCTATCTTTGAAATTGGGATTTTGAAAGGACTCCATGGATGAAGGTTATCCATGGATGAAAGCTACCATACCTTAACCACAAAGCCCAATGAAATTGATGTGAAGTACCTTGCTCTTTGAACCCTAGCTTGAATCTCCTTCCTCTTCTTCTTCTTCAAGTTCTAGAGAGAGAAATATTTTGAGAAGATGAACTTTGGGGTTTTCTTTTGGATTCTAGGGAGAAGGACTTAATTTGGAGAAATTTGAGAATAAAATTCCTAAATACTCTTCTATAGGAAGGGTAAAACGACATAGTGTCAAATTAGGAAATAACAAAAGACCCCTAAAACCCCGAACTTAAAATTCTGCAGATTTTCATGCTGAAGCTCGCCAAGGGCACTTGGCGATCGCCAAATGTGCCCTCAGCTCGCCTAATTTTACAGTGAGTCGACTTGGGGGCTAAGTCGACTTCGGCGATGGGGGAGTCAACTTCGGCGACTCGCCGACTGGAATGGCGAGCCCGACTTTGCTCGCCTAAAGTTATTAAATGCAGGACATCAGGGATCAAGCCAAAAGGCGAGGAGGCTCCACTTGGTGGATCGCCAAGTCGACTCGGCAAATCGCCTAGTCGACTCGGCGGATCGTCTAGTCGTCTAGGAAGTGAATATTTTTCCTTCTCTAAATCCGGGGTGTTACAAAAGCCACTTCAAAAACCAACTATCTCAAAAACCAATTATCTTAAAAACCAACTATCTCAAAACTAATTGTCTTAAAAACCAGGGAAAAACCAACTATCTCCAAAACCAATTGTCTTAAAAAACCAACTATTTCAAAAACTGTCTTAAAATATCAATAACCACAAATGCCTTACTCATTACCACCAACCTCACCATTAAGCTCCATAACAATACCAATCACGTCCACTTCTTTTTCCTCTTCTGCCACATCAGTGGCCAAGCCTTCTTCTTCCAACTTTTCCTCTTCGGAGACTCTTTCTGCCTTTGTCGAACTGCCTTGACGCCTTGGCAGGCTTTGACCTGCTTTCCTTCGCTTACCGGAGAGAGGATTCTTTATTACTGACTGGTGCCTTCTCTCCAACAGCTGCTTCAATCAATGTTAAGTCTGACTACGCCCGCAGCTGACTACTTATTGAAAGACCGAACAGGAAATGAAAAGTCGTACTACAACAACTGTAAATAAACATTCCCTCCCCGAGATGAAAGAAAAGATTGGCAATTTTTACTGACTACGCTTTACTAGGTGATGATATCCTAATCACCGACGTAAAAGTGGCAGAGCAGCTAGCGCGGCTACGCAGTGGAAGGGAAGGAGCCTAAATCGACCCCCTTCTTTTTTTCTTTGAAAAAAGCAGTAAGGAGTAAGGAGATTAAACTCTTGGCCTTTTCCCTTCTCCTTTCTAAAGCAAAAAAGAATGTCATCATTCTGATCGTGACTTGAAAAAAGAAAGAAGAGAAGGAACTTGGGATGGGATGTGCTCAGCCGCCTCCAACTCTTTCTGTGGGTCAGACAACTTCCTTAAGTCAGCAGACATCATATTGATCTCTCTACTGGCCCGAGGTAGAGCACTCAATGGGCTAGGGTGGCCTCATTTCGCCTTACCAACATCGAGAGAGAGGGCTGGAGAAAGACCCGGACACATCGGTGGATAAGATCACATCTTCATGACAAAAGGTGTATACGTTCGGCCTAACTCAAGGTAAACTGTTCATAGTCAGCAGTGGAAGAGGGCGTAGCTTTGATTGCTCAAGTTGCCCTCTCACTGCGCAGGAATATGAACAAAACACGTGCATCCAAACACTCGCAAATGCCTATTATAGTACTGCCCCAGTAAGAAGTTCGTGAGGGCTCCGGTAACCTCCTGAACCTTATCCATTACGTCAACCCTTCTTCAACAAGGAGTGCGTAGACCCGATGGGAGGTTGAGTCAGCAGCTAGTTTTTCCGGAATAGGAAGAAAGGATGCTATTGAATCTTCTTACCTTGTAGACGGAGGAGATATAGAAAGTGTGTCGTGCTTGATTCATAAGATTCTATAATCAATAGCACCAGTATATTATTTTACTTAGCCTGCCTCTCCCATGACTTTCCGTACCAACCAACCCGTTCTCTGTCATCTTCTCCTCTTGTTTTTCTTTCTCTTCTTCTACACTTGCTATGTGTTGCTCTTGATTTTCTTCTTTTTTTTCTTCTCTTCCAGCTTCTCCTCTTCTTTTTCTTCATCGTTCTCTTCCAGCTTCTCCTCTTCGTTTTTTGTCATCTTCTCCTCCTCTTGTTCTTTCTCTTCTTCCTTCATCTCTTCTACAACTTCATCAACTTCTTCTGCAAAGTATTCATCAACAGCAACAAGATCATCATCAACTATAGCTAATGAAAGGATTTCATCGACTGTTGGTGCTGCAAAGTCTTCATCATCTGCTGTAAGATTAGTGGCTAAGCATTCATAAAAATAAATTATTTTACAGAAATATTTTTCTTGTTCTTTTCAATTCTTCTAAATTTTTCCTCTCATACATAAGCAACAATTTTCACCATTGATTGCTCATCTTTAGAAGTACTAGGTATATTTTTTTGTCCACTCGAAACAGAATTCTCACAAGGTTGATTAGGATTGTGATCACTTAAATACTCATTCTCCACATTCTCTACTGTTGAAGTGAGGACAGTCACACCTTTCAAATTTGCCTTTAAGGCATCGAGGACCGTATCCTTCACTTCGTCCATAGTTTTAGCCTCTAGTTTTAGCCATACTGTACTATATACAAGCAAACACAAATTTGTCATATCAAAATATCGACCACTAGTCTATTAACACAATCAAAGCTTACAGACATGCAAAACAAGTAGCAGTTCCAACAGAAATCGACAATGTCATTGACATAAACACCATTAAAGTCGATCAAAATACAGTAAAAAATTTCAAATCTCTAACATAAAACTTTCAAAAAAATTCTATGCATTATCCAAACCAAAACGTCATTAACTATGCAGAATCAAAAACATGAACTAAAAAGGGTTAGATTTTCAAAAGTTTAAGCAAAAATCTAAACTTCACTACACTACCACAATAAAAAAAAATCAAATAGGACTAAAAGTTATTGAAAATACGATTAAACTTACTTGAGAGGAAGAAGATTGAACAAGATTCAACTGAACTTGGGGAAGAAGATTGAACAAAAAAGACCCGATTCACTTCGTTTGAAATCTTCAGGAACGATTATGGGATCTTACGTTTGTTTATGGTTTCAAGAATGGAAGATGGAAAGGTTGGTTCTTGGAGAAAGGTGTTTTATGGAGGTTTATGATTTCGATAAAGCTGGTATATGGAAGATCAAAAGCCACATTGGAGAAGATGTTCTGAGAACTTCTGAGGTTTCCTCGGAAAAGGGTTTTTTAATATTGAAGTTTATTAAATATTTTTTATATTGGGATTGTACTTTATTTTTTGGAGGGATTAAATTTATTTAATATTTGAAGTGTTGGGAAGAAAATGATTTTTTTAAAACTTGTATTTTATCCCCCGAGTTTTCAAATTGATAAAAAGGTTCCTGACCCCACAACCCAACCCCACTTTTTCACTTTTTCTTTACCTAAAATCAAAAAGAAATTGAGTGTCTATGGGCTAAAATAAGTTTTGTTGGCGGGTACAACACCAAATTATCTCGTCACTTCCAATATGTGTGTGTATTACCTTTATGCCACTTCATTATGTTGTGAAGTAGATTGGCATGATGTATGTATGTGTAATAACTTGAACAAATTGTTGCACTATATATGAATTAACAAAGTCGGTGTCATTAGCAGTACTAATATCTGAGTAGATGCATATTGTAAGAACTGTCGAATCACCCCACACACACACACATTTGTTAAATCGCTCAAACAATATTGTTTGTGCACTAGATGCATGCATGCATTATATATGCCTCCAACCCCTTAGCAATAGAGTTGATAATCCATGAATGATATATACGCATTGATCTATATCATGCTGTGAGTTGGAATATTGATATGATTTGATTCTCACTCACATCTTATGGACAACAAATGATTGTAATAATCAACATTCATGAATCAGTAGAGAGAATTATTCTCCTTAGTTCACAACAAAATCGGTATTTGTACAGCATTGAGTTTACTGTTAACGTAATTTCTAATTGATCACAATATTAACTAACTTCCTCAATACAAGTGAATAAAGACTATTTCACCCTTATGGTTAAATGCCTGATCTTCTCTTCCAATTTTTACATTCTAGATGAATGGTGATGTCCTCATTTTTTTAAAATTAAATCCACAATAGTTATATAGAAATTTTTTTTTTAAAAAAAAGGATGAAATTAAATGAGAATAGTGATAAGTGAATAAGGTATGGACTGATCACATGAAGCCAACTGTTGTGTCTAAGAAAGTCAATAACAGGTAAGAGCCAATCAATAAGTCAATCAATTGCCAATAATTACGCATAAAATAACTTCCATGAGCCAACCATTTTTCTCTGACAAGCTAACTTCCAACAAAAACATTGAATATTTTGTAGAAATACATGACAAGTTGAAGAAAAAAAAATATTTTTTTTCCTCATTCTACTTAATAAAATTTCTCAGATAATGAGAGAATAGAAGGAAAGAAGAGAAAAAAGAAAGAGGGTTTGCAAAGCAATCTCTCCTTCTTTGGATCTCTCAAAATCATATTATAATTGTATTTATCTAATTAGTACAATCTTTATATTATATATATACTTTAGAAACTACCCTTTTCTTCTTAATTCAGCAATATTCCAATTCATTTGTATTTCTCTATATATTGCATTCCTCATTTATCTTTCTTGAGGATTTTCTCTTCATTTTTCTTTTAGATAATATTGATCATGAGTAGACTCCTCGTAAATTCATCTCCTGATTTAATGTCTAATTCAACGTTTGAACAATGCTATGATAATTCAGCTTTAGAAGGTAATGTTTGATCATTTTATGTTTGTTTTTTTGTTGGGATATTATTATGTTTTCTTGATTCATTCATGACAAAAAAAAAAATATAATTCAATGAGATATTCATGCATGTTTTGAATTTTTATTTTATGTTGCAAATATCTGTATTTTCAGGGGTTGCAGCCAACATTAAGTTATTGCTAAAGTTGATTCAAGAGCACAAAAATGCTTGTAACAAAGAGAAGAACGATGGCCGGAGAATGTTGAGGGTGGCAACCATGATGACCATTCTGGATAGTGTTAGGACGAGAATTCAGAAATGTCAATCTTTTGGTAACAAGTCACCATCAGAAGCTGAATCTACTAGTCATGTTCCCATAGACAAGAAGCACCACGAGGTGATGATTGATGAGAAAGAAAAGCTGAGGAAGCAGCTAAATGCAAGCTTGGTAGCACGAAAGAGCCTTGAGGTCATGTGTTCAAGCTTAGGAAAAGAAAAAGAGATTATGGCAGCAGAGCTCTCGAAGAAAGTCCACGAGTTGAATGAAATGGAGGACCTCATCAATGATCTCAAAGAACAAAATGAGAATTTAGTGGAAAGGTTACATGAACGTGCCACCAAGCAAAAAGAAAGGAGGCATAGCAGTGATGGAGGAGAATTACAAGGAAACATTGCCCTCCAAGAGAGAAATAAGGCACTTTCGGAGAACCTCCTAAAGTCATTGGATGGGTATAAGTCCATTAAGAGGAAATGGAAGGATGCACAAGCAGAAAACATGGCGATGCATGCAACCATGGAGGAAATGACAGCAAAAATTGGTGCTGGACTTGCCAGAATCCACAGCTTTAAAGAACGAATTGCCTCTGAAAGTGTGCCCTCAACAAATATCCAAGAGGAGATCGTTGAATTAGAGCATATGTTTGAATGCTTTAAAATGCAGGTGGCAGAACATGGTCCAAAAGAAGGGGAATGTGTCAAACCAAAAGTAGATATTAGTGCTTGCAAGCCAACAGTTTTTGCATGAGTAACTTAGAAACAAGCGTTAAAACACAAGGAAGAAAAGATGGTTCTCAAGGTTTTCTTTGGCATGGTCCAGGATCATGATGTTCCACTGAAAATGGAGAAACATTAGCCCATTCTTCTCTGTTATGGAGTCAATGTAATAAAGGAGTCAAGTATATGGTATGTAACAGGAAATAACTAGTAATGTTGTTTTTTTATTCATCTGCAAGTTACAGGTATCCATTTTGTCTTCAGTTCATTAATAATTTGGCCTCATTGTCCTAACTTGCAATGTAACCCTTTTTACAAGACCTTGAAGTGCTCTTTATGGAATTATAACGAAGAGCAGAATCCTGAATCTACTTTTTTTAAGGACAGAGTGGGTGGATGGCATACAGTTATGGATTGACTCAGCAATTTTGAGCTCCTCTATCTGCAGATTTGATCAAACCTTCCAAACTATACAAACCGCAAACTGAACTGGATTTTCATTTAATTTTTAACTTATACATCAACAGAAGAAAAAAGCATGATTTTTGGGGTACAAGTAACTGAATGATCATAGACATGAACAGTCATTTGGGAAATATTTAGTTCTATATAATGACAGATGAAAAAGACCAAGTCTTGTTGCATGATGTGAAAAACATGGGTAGAAATTTTACACTATTCCAGCTCCAACAACCTAGAGCCTGCAATGCAGTTTAGAATCCATAAGTTGCTGGCAGCTACAGCTCCAGTTGAACTAGCCAAAACTTCTGCATCAGATCTTCTATGCGCTATGATTGAAATTTTTTCACTTCCTTCACACTGATCAAGTTGTTCGTGACTATAAATTACAAACGGTGGAGGGCTTCCGGGTGAAAGAATTTCCTGATCCACTGCTATAGGCTTCCTGTTAAGGACAATTCCTCCAGCGGCAATAACAAGGTCATGTAGGTAGCTCTTGTATGAAGGTAAAAAGTCACCCATAAAAAAGAACTTGTATCCATTGAAAAGCTTTGGTTGCTGCAAAACAGGAATGCCGATATTTAAAGAATGCATATCAGGACCTTCACAAATGATGTAACTGCAACTAGCAGAAGATGAAAATGCAGTGAGACCTATAAGCAATCATTCCAACTGAACATCAACTTCTACTTGGTAGATTAATTTAGGGGGTGAGGTGGGGGGTCAGTGAATCAAAGGATATGACAGCCTTAACGCTCCAAACATTCTAGTTAAAGTTCCATTCTCTTTATGGAATAGGAATCTATCTGGGAATGCATACAACCTAAAAGAGTATTTTATACACAAAAGGACTTAAACGTTACTCTAACCGCCACCACTCCAGAAAAACAATTACAACAGTAACAACTGTTATCCAAACAAATTGAAATGCACTTGATTAGTTTATTGTTGACGATAAATCTGGAGAAAGATATAACCTTGTTTAAAATCCTCAATCTCCCAAGCTTAGGCCCATCCACAATGCCATGAGTATCTATTTTAATCTCATATTGTTGCTCATCGATAAATTTTGTGGCTTCCAAGCTAGCAATAATCCCTGCAGGCATAAAAAATTAAGATGGACAAAAACAGAAACTAAACTCTGGTTGTAGAGAACACATTTGTTACTCTAACATATTAATTTGCAGTTAAGAAAACAAGGTTACTGACAGTCGATGCTCATTATCCATTTCCCAGCCAAGACACCCATCAAATATTTGAGAGTTCTTCGGCATGCTCCTTTCTCATCTGTAGAAGCAATGACATGGGTGACACTTAGGTCCCAGTTCTTGACTACTGTCACTCCAGACAACCTCTTTAATGTAGAAACAAGCCCCTGTAAGTTGAGCATTTAAGTTATCCAGTTAATGAACCTCATTTGTCTCAAATAACTATGATCCATGAAAAGTATCATGTTTGCTTACTTTTTCATCAGCAGTTAGAGCTGAACAACAGAGCACTAAGTTATTATTCTTCTTCTGAGACTTCCACTGCAAAGTAGCAGCATTATCAGGTGTTGCTGAGACTTTGGGTTGGTGGATACGAGAATTTCTGCATATTAGAGGCAAAGAGAAAGGGAATAAGTACTTGGAGCCAAAATGTAAAACTTCCAGCTAACAACAATTCTAAGAATCTGTTGGTCCAACCTTTTAATACTATCTCCAATCTTTGGCTGTTTTCCTGGGATCTCGCATGGCAGCTTAGAGTTAGCATGCAAAGGGCATAACATAACAAAGTTGTCCTGCAACAAGGAAAATGGAGTAAGTGACGTTGAATCTTTTATGAAATATAGTTCTAGGGGATTGAATTTAAGACGTACCGAATCCCATCTACACTCTGGTGTCAATTTGGCACAAGGAACATGAAAGCTTTTGCGACAACTCATCTCATAACACCCAAGAGCTGCCCCCTTTACTCCACAGAAAAAACAAGTGATCCTCCGACTCCTCTTCAGTTCAGATTCAAGGTTGACCACATCATCGTCTCCAAAATATACATTAGGGGCCCTGTAGATGTGCATTTCTGCTTTTTACACTAGAAACAATTTGACTAGCAACAGATTCGAAAATGATTTGACAAGGACAAATTACTGTACATTGAACACATAGATGCAGATAAAAGATTTACACTTTCCTTTTAATTAAAAATACGAAATTGACTTGATTAAACAAGACATTTGTAACACTGATTTACACTTTTCTTTTAATTAAAATTACGAAATTGACTTGATTAAACAAGACATTTGTGACACTGATGATGAAATTATCTATAAAGCCAAGAAGTTTCTGTTATTTTGCAGATATTTTTTATAAATTACCATTACCACATTTATATGAAGGAAAGATAAGAGGACCTTCTGAAGAGTAATTACCATTCTGCACAATATTTGTGAACATGTATAACACCTGGTGCTCCATTGACATCTTCTTTGACAGGGTTTCCATTAAGGTAGCTTACCATGACTCCTGAAACCTGAAATTTGGTAACAGAAAATGGTATACAATTAATATACAAAATCAAAAGGCAGATTCTAAGATTTAAGAATAAATAGAAGGGGAACCAGAAAAAGAAACACAAAAATCAATGGCTTCTACCTCAGATTCCTCTGCTGAACGGCAGAAAGCACACTGTATTTTGTTTAGGCTTGTCTCACACTTCCGCAAAACTGAATCATTCAAGTTCAAAACAGATTTCTCTGTTTCCAATGAATTGTGCACTCTCTTCTGAATCTTTTGAAGCGTAATATTTTCCTTGTCAGCAAGCTGCCCATTGTCAGAAACCTTCACTCTTTTCTTCCCATGAAGCTTGTTGTCACTATCAAGCTCACATTTCTTCAGTTTTGTACTAGGAGTAGGTTTCCTGTTATCCATGGGAATCAATCTATTTGCTGATTCAAAATGCAAAGCTTCATCTTGAGTTTGTGGAATGTTACATGCAGCAGTTTTCTGTCCACCTTTTGGTCCAAAACAGTTTTTATTTTGTTCGCTTAATGATCCCTTGCGAAGTATATTATGTGTCTTCAAGTCCAGTGTCTCAACACATCCTTCACTATGTTTTTCCTGATTCACAAGAGTAGACAAGTTGAAGGACTTCGAGTTATTGCCCTTGCGAAGTCTTTTAGCACCACGTGAAGTGGAAATGTCTTCTACTACTGACCCAGTGACATTTCTAGAGGATCTACCCTTTTTCTTGTTTATCAAATCCTTCTTATTCGAGATAAATGCATTGGCATTATCCTGATTGTTCTTCATAGTTTTTTCAGCTGCTTTTGGTGAAGTATTATGAACTTCTGATAATTCTCCAATTATGTTTTTTCCTCGTTTCTTCTGGCTACTTCTCAATGACTTACTCCTGCTAGACTTGCAAACAACGCCTTTTCTACTAGTGGTTTTATTTTCAGGAGGAAATAAAGCGGGTGAACTCAACTGTCCTTTATCAGTACCCTTTTCATTTTCCACAGCTGTTCTGTTTTCAGTTGCTGATGCATTAATGCCACTTTCCTCAACTGAGCGAGCTTGAGTCTTTTCCTGAGCTCCAGCAGAATCAATAGTATCCTTAAGCTAAACCATTAAAGAGAGAAATTAGAGACTAAACAAGTCTGGAAAATGAGAAAGAAGAAAAGAGTTTTGACTCCATAGGCAATAATTATACCACAGAGAAGTACCTTCATCTTAAAGGGGCTAGAACAAAGTTCAGGGGAGCAAGCTCTTTGTGTCCAGTCAAACATCTCACTGTCAAAAAGATCTGCTCCATTTGCTGCATCACAGGGTCCACTCTGTATAGCGAAAAAGTGGGAAAATCAATGAAATTTCTTCAAATCAAATACATACAGAAAGTTTCAACATGAATAAGATCACCGATAAGCTTGACTCTGGATCATAAACATGAAAGCTAAGTTGAAGGGTAGGAAAGGAGAATAACCAAAAACCTGATTAAAGGGTTTCTATAGTAATATTTTATGTACTGTAAGGAAGTTTGAAAAAATAAATACCAAATGATAAGAATCATGCAGACTGGGAAGCAACCTCTCTCCCTCATCCGACAGAAAATGGATAAAAAAAAGATCAAAAAAGCAATATAGGAGGACTCATAAAATCAAAGTGTAGAATAGAAGCCTATCCTGCTAACACATCAGGCCAAACAATCAAGTCTTGTCAATTTTCCAGTTTAAGGGTATACTTCATTCTGGAAGGGAAGCAGTTATAAGTTGGATACTACGCTACTTACTTTTGGAGACATTTCGCAGTGAACCTCATCATCCAAGTCCTTCATATCGCTGAAGGATGGAACGGCTGGAGGTGTATCCATGATAATGTCCCCATCTGTTTGCTGACTTGGTCTTTCTAAATCCTCTTCTCTCAGCCAGAAGAATGGAGATAGTACAGGTTCTCCTTTTTCATTTAGCATAGACCTGTCTCTCTCAATTACCAATGGTTTCTGAACTTCATCGGTGATGGATTTACCATTTCCACCAACTAACTTTGTAGGTGGTGGAGTCTCTGAAGGTGGATATTGTGGCACCTGCACTCTCTTCTTTGTCGGAAAAGAAGGTCTAATAAGATTTGATCCGGAAATTTTTTTGTTGCACCCTGAAGATTTTTTTGAACCTTTCCCTCTTTTTCTTTTCTGATTGTCTATCGCTGGAGCTTCTGTTACAGTTTTAGGTGTCTCTTGGAATCCACAATTTTTTTCGCCATTAGATTGAGTGTCTTCCCCTGTATAAAAGATAAAGATGCCCCACACCAAAATTATTTACAGAAGTGATAATAACTATGGCCATTGGCCAAGCCAAATTAGCTTCTTCAGAACCATAATTTTGATCAAAACAAATACATTTGTATTATTTTCAAAAACTAAAGAATGAAGATCAGATGCAAAGCAGAGTTACTGGCATCCATACCATCTAATGCTCTACATGAATTACAAATATGATGTCTTTAATGAGGTTGATTATTGACAAAATCAAATTAACTTGATGAGAACTAACTAAAAACTCCTGAATGTCACTTGTTTCAATTGGAAACACAGCAAAACAAAAGCATGCAAGTTTTAACATGAAAGATATGCCTGTTCAAGCATGGATTAGCACACCAAACTATCTATTCCAAACACCCTTGTTGAACGAATGCTCATGATGATAGTAGGAACATTCATACATGCAAAGCTTCAGAAGATTGATGAATGACAACTGATTGAATATTACCTGGTAATTTTGATGAAGGATTGGATTGAGTGAGAAACATATTGACTCCTGAAGCGATTTCCATGTTCTTATAGATGCACACCAAGTTATCCATGTGGAGAGCAGGTCGGATTTCTGTAGCACCAATAATTATAAAAGTTAAACAAGGAAAGAAAAAAGAGTTAAAATAATATGCATAGTAAAAGCAACAACGAAAACATTACTCTTGACTTAAGTTTTTGTGTAACTGGACATATAAGTTAAAGCAAATTGAACTGTAATGACTCCAAGGGCACAGGGAAATCTAAACGAACATGCAAAACGGGGAAACTGGCTTTTCAATCACACATTATGAGCTAAATTAGAATGTTCTTTAATTGAAAAGAGCAGCACTACTGATTGATCACCCCTGCTAGCACCTCAACATTGATTATTCTGTAAAGTATATATAAACACTCATCATACCATACAACTGCTGAGCTGATTACCATTATTGCAATATACAGAGTCTTCAATGTTTAGGCAATTTTATTGATTGTAACACAAATGCTTCTATAAATTCAAACCCTAAATTACAAATGCGACATTTAAAAATTTGATAAAAGGGGTAGAAAAAAAAACCAAACCTCTGCGATGAAATGGAACTTTGCACACCGGACAATTGGACCCAGATTTCATACCAGTCTGAATACATAAACTGCAAAAACGGAAAATCAAATTATCCTAATTCCCACTCAAAAAAAAAAAAAAAAATTTGTCATGGACTTCACTTACTTGCAAAATACATGATTACATGTAAGTGAAACAGCAGAATTCAACAGACTCAAGCTGTGAACATAGACCAAAACGAAAAGGAAACATTAAGATTATATAAAATCAAAAAGAAAGAAAAAAATGTAAACGATGAATTGTACCAGATGGGGCATTTGAGCTCTCTTCCCATTCTTTCGAGGTGCGAAATGTCTGCCATTTTTTCCCCCAATAAATCCTGGATTTCTTCGTAATATACAAAAACTGTGACTTGTGACTTGTGAGAGAAGCTGAATAGTGAGACGTGAATAATAATAAATGTTAGCAGCACAGGTGTTTTATATTTTTGGGGGAAACAGGGAATTATTTGAAATTTTAGTGAAAACGCGCTTATTCTGTCCCGCCACAACATCTGCATTTTTCGCCCTCTTTTCATTCGGGGCGTCCGACCCATTTACCCTCCTATGTATAATTCGGTATTTACATTCCTTTATTTTTTTTCTTTTTTCTGGCATTCCTTTGTAGCAAGGAATTTTCAATCCTAATTTTTGTTTTATTCTTTAAATATAAAGTTTTCTATTTTTAGAAACAACCAACGTCAATTCAATTCTCTATTTTACCCTTTAAAAAGGAATAATTTTCTCTTATTATTTCTATTTTATTTTTATTTTCTTATTTCATAATATAAATCTCTTCTTCTTTTTTTCCAAATAATCACCTTATATAATTTTCATGTAATATAAAATTTTATTCTTTTAAAATTCTTTATTTAATATAAAATTATATTTTATTCTAAATTTTTAAATAACATAAATTACAAACAAATATTATATATTAAACATATTAATGGACAATTCAAAAAAAAGTGAATTCATTAATTTAATACAATTATGTAAACATTACATATATACTCAAGTTTCAAGATCATTACGTTGCTCCCATAAATGTTTTATTAATGCATTACGGAGATCAAAATGAGTATTTCTTTGGATCGTATACTAATTATTATTATTTTTCCGAATATTGGTGAATTTGGAAACGACCTATTGATTACTAAATTATTGTTGTAACTTTTAAAATTATTATGTTATGTATTGTCACGATCCAAAGTACACCCACGTGACATATCATATAAGGCTCCGAGAGGCCCTACACAAGCCGCTTGACGTACATACACACAATATAATAGATAAAAGAAGAGAATCTCGTATGAATATGAAATTTGACATAAAAGCAGAAATCTAGCATATCTTGACAAGTCATTCTAATACATCAAAGAAGTAGTTGGGACGTAACTTGTACACCACGTACAACATCCGAAAACTAATGATATAAGAAAAGTAAAGTAAAGGTGGCATGGTCCTCGGAACATGATGACTCACCAACTCTTCAAACTTCGAACGATCAAGCCACTAGTCACGCGCGGGAGGAGATGAAGCGTCACACCCTACATTATTAGACAATGTAGGCACAAGTATGCATTAGCACATGGAATGTAATACGTATGATGGATATGCATAAAAACACGAAACATGATCATAAAGGGACATGATCGAAAACATGGAGAAAAGGACAAAATGAGCCCCCAACCTATTACCGGATTTCCAACTACACACTTATACTTTACGGGGGTCCTATTACCACCCTGAACTATTTAAAATTGAAATTATTACCTTCCTAAATGCTTACGTGGCAAAGTGAGTGTATTTCACTCTCTTTGAGAGAGTGAAGACCAAAAATAAATATTAAAACTTTATTTTTAATATTCTTTTCGTTTTTATTTTTTTATTTTTTCCTTTATTTGTTTCTTTTTTTAATTTTACAAAGAAAGTCAAATAAAAACACCCAAGTAATTGAAAAATCACAACAAACAAAATCAAAAGAAAAAAAAAGAAAAAGAAAAAGTTACAGAAAACAATTTGAAAACTAAGCTCCTTTCTCCCTCGGAGCTCCAAGCAACGGTCCGACGCCTGAGCAGCGCCACATTGATGCCGAAAAATCGAGGTACAAAGTTGAAGTCAACCTCAATCACGCCAAACTTGAAACTCCTATGAAATTGTCAGCTATATAACTCCCATCATCATAGATCCCCCATGGAAATAGCACAAAAAGCTTAGATAGATTTCATCCAAGACAACTATCTCATCTCTAATATCTTTTCTTCTTCTTAGAAACTTAGCAGAGCATTCATGGCAGCCGTCAAATTTCACCATCACGATCTGAAAATCACCACCATTACAATATCTATCAACACCACCACAAATCATGGATAGAAATCTCCTTCCCACTCTCCACACAATCAAAAACTATTAAGTAAATTACTTTACACCCATTTTCAAAATCAACTATTAGCTATTAAAACACCATTGAAATACCATTTTGAAGCTATTGTAACAACTTTTTCAGTTAACAAAATTTTCAAAAAACTTAATAATGATGGAAATCTCTAAAAAAAAAAAGTTCTCATAATATCCTCATCGGAAAATATTTTGACGGACAATTTATTTTTTAGGTCAATTAAATTGATAGTAAATCTTATCATTTATGCACCTATTCCATAACCATAAATTTAATAATAATTTTAGATTTGATAAAAAAGAATTTTAAAAAAGGGAAGAAAAAATGACATATTGGTGTGTTCAGGCATTTAAAGAAAAAAGAGGAAGAGAAAGGAAAGAAAAAAAGGAAAGGAATATTAGTCAAAAAGGCAAGAGAATAAAAAAAATAAAAAAATTACATGTGTCAAACGCATGGATTTCACTGATCAACATCAATGTAGTTGTGACTTTTTAGGGAGGTAGTATTTTCAATTTTAAATAGTTTAGGGGGGTAATAAGATCTCTGTGAAGTATAAGTGTGTAGTTGAAAATCCGCTAATAGGTTGGGAGCTCATTTGGTCATTTTCTCCGAAAACATGATATGCATGACCAAGCTAAACATAGTAAAATCATTCAAAGAAGAATCGTAAATCATGAACATGGTCAAATAAATCTAAAATCATGATGAAAGCTTCATAAAACCTTTGAAAGTTACTTAGTTCGTTTTGTGGGATATTAACTTTAACCGATAATAGACTATGTGAGCTACAACATGGAATCCAATGTAACTCCCACATCGAGAAAGGAGAGTCTACTTGCCAATGGAGAACTCTGTATCATGATTCATAGACTATTTGTGGATCCACTAGCTAGGTCATTTAAGCCAATCTTATCGGGGCACGTAGTTGGGACTACTAGAGGGTGCTATTAGAGACTACCCTATTTGAGCCTCCGTCTCAGAGTTCTCTCGGTGCTAGGTTAAATTCCAACATAATTATTCATAATCATAAACATATCATTATACATGGAAAATCATAATTTAGTTACTAATCCAAGCTTAAGTCATCATACAATAGGTCTGAAATCATGTGTGAGAAAACCTTTCACCAATCATGATTTCTTAATGTGAGAAAACCTTTCACAATTTTCATTGATGCTTATCTTTAAAAAATCTAGATCATATAACATTCATTTTTATATATCATGCATAACCTTCATGAAAACATCATTCATAGATTCATAGTTTCGTCATCAATTCATGTCTTTAAGAGTTCATAGTCAAAAATCATGATCAATGCATGGGTTCATATGAAATCAATTGGAAATCATGTAATTGAGTCAAAACAATCAATAATAAGATCAAAATCAAATATCGAATCAACACAATTAAAATCCATGGAGAATTGAATGAAAACCTAATCAAATTGATGAAATTAAACTTGGAGAACTGAGAAATCCTTGGGGCTCAATGGGTAAATGGAACTTATTGGTGAAACCCTACATACCTTGATTATCAAAGCCCAAAAGCAATGGAGGAATATGAGACTTGAAGCTTGAAACTCTAATCTTCTTCTTGGACTTGAGAGACTTTGGAGAGGATGAATGTGGATGGGATTTGGGGATTTGTGTGAATAAGAGGGTTTGGGTAGATTTAGGAATAGAAGGGTAGTTATATAACTTAAAATTAGGGTCAAAACGACACAGTATAGGCATTAAATGCATAGAAAAATACCAAATACCCTTAATAAATAAATGTTGGAAGACACCTACGACTCCAACCTACGGTCCGTAAGAATTCCTACGGACCGTCCTGGTCAGTTGTAGGATCAACTACAGAGGGACAAAAATCCTGAACAATTGAACGAGAGCCTTCTACGAATCGTTGACTCCCCTACGGTCTGTAGGCCTCTTCCCAAAGAACCCTTCTTCCAAAAAAATTCCACCAAGTCATAGACCTCTTCGACAGACCCATTCCTACGCGCTGTAGAACTTTCTACGAACCGTTCTGGTGGTCCGTAGGAAAGTTCAAAGACCCAAAATTTGTCATCCCTTCAATACCCTTCCTACGACTCCTTTCTACAGGCCATATGACCTTCTACGGTCCGTAGGTGGGCTCGTAGGAACTGATTCAGTGCTAAGTTTCTGCAAAATTTCTCATTCCACTCGACTTTCTAATTTCCAAGGTGTTGCAATTGTTGTGACGAAAATATGAAAATGAAAATCTAAAAATAAAGAACACCAATTTTAACGTGGAAAAATCCTTCAAATCGAAGGTAACCACCATGGGATCGACAAGATCCGAAAAACAATAAGAAGGTTACAAATATTCTTCTAATGGCTACACAACAAGTTTCAAAAGAGAAAAACAATAGCTACACCAACAAAAGATAAATAGAAAGAAACACCACCCAAACCTAGCTATTTTTTGGGACCTAAAACAGGATCTTGTTGACCTCTGAATCCGATCTACACCGTTCAAATCAACCACCAATATGTCAGAAACACTCAGTCCAAATTTCATCCCGATCCAACGGTTAGTTAATCGAAAAATGTGATCTGAATGTTGCTTGTCGGAGAAAAAGACTGCAGCAAAAGAATCATTTTTCTTTTGTCTTCTCTCTTGTTGAAAGCTCTCTCAAAAACCTCTCTTATGTCCTAATGTCTTTCAAAAATAATACTAATGAGCAATTGAATAATTCTCTCAAGACCCTCCTCTATTTATAGAGTTTTGCTTTTCCTTACAAAGCCAAAACCAACTCCAAATAGAATTACTATTCCAATCCTTTTCGTGATAAAATTGAAAACCAAATAAAGAGAATAATTTCAATCCTTTTTCAAGTAGGATTAGGCCATGGGCCTTTGGCTGGAACATGGGTCATAGCCCAACAACAATATCTCTCCCTTAAAAATATTCGTCCTCGAATGAGACTCAAGCTAGCATGAATAGAATAGGAGAGAAACTAACAACCCTAACATGAATGTAATTCTTATCATAATGCACATAAACATGAAGAAGCACTCCAAGCTAAATCATAACGTCAAAAATTAAGTTTTTCATGAATCATGCATGCATATGGAAATATGAGAATGACTAAAACACATGAATCTGAAAGAATGAACCATGAAGAATTAATACCTCAAGCTAGAATAGGAGCGGAGGAAAAAAGATGAGGATACCAGGACATCATATTGGCTTCGACCTCCCAAGTGGCACCCTCAACTAATTGATTCCCCCAAAGAACTTTCACGGAAGCAACTTCCTTATTTCTCAACTTTCAAACTTGTCAGTCTAAAATATCAATCGGAACCTCTTCATAAGAAAGATTTTATCCAACACCTAATCCTTCTAAAGGCACAATGGACGTCGAATTTCCAACACATTTCTTCAACAAAGAGGCATGGAAAATTGAATGCACCGATGCTAAATCATTATGTAACTCAAGTTCATAAGCAACTTTGTCAATACGCTTCAAAATATGATATGGTTTTCAAGTAGACTCAATCATCAACTTTAAACTCAAGTTCTCTTCTTTCTAGCATCGGCATAAAACTTTTATCGACTTTGACCCATTTTCAACCTTTTGCAAATAAGTCGAACCTTTTCCATAGCCTCATGCACCAATTCGGGCCCTATCAAAGCAACCTCATCAACTTCAAACCAACCAAGAGGAAACCTACACCTCCTACCATAAAGAAGCTTAAACGGTACCATCCCAATGATAGAATGATAGCTATTATTATTATAAACAAACTCAATCATAGGCAAATAATCATCTCAATTATCCTTAAAATCAATTACATAAGCTCTTACATATCTTCCAAAGTTTGAATGGTATGCTATGCTTGTCCATCGGTCTTAGGGTGAAAAGTCGTGCTAAGTTTCACTTGAGTACCAAGACCCTTTTGAAATGACTTCTAAAATTGAAATGTAAATTGAGTGCCACGATTGAAGATAATGGACAAGGGCACTCCATACAATATTTTTGATAACACTCAAACTATTCTCTAAAATAAATTCAAAGAATAAGCAGTCATTGTCAATAAAAAATACTCAACTAAGAGTCGGGGTCAAATCCCACAGAGAGTGATATAGTGCTAGGAATTCTATCAAGAAATTTTGAATGTAAATCAATTCATTTGCAGCAATTAAGAACAATGGGTGGATGATTCCACCAAATTTACGAAAAGGATTTGGTATCAATAGTCACAATTAAACAAAGATTTCTGAAATTCAAATAAGCAACAAGCAATCTAGGGGTACGGGGATTGTAAATCAATTTCACATATGGGTAATTGTGGTTCCCAATAGTGCTAAACATCCATAGATAGGCTGGGTCATCTTCAGTGACACTAATCTTCTTTCGATCTCATAACATCAGCTCATAGAATCTCCTTTTGGTCTCATCTATGTGTATAACTAAATAATCCAATACCTTACACTATTCTCTCTTTCAAGTAGCATTAGGGCAAATAAACCTGACCCATAATCTTCTTTTCAAGCATACTACAGACAAACCTAAATTGCAAGTATCAAACTAATTTCTCACTCCAATTAATTTCTTTCGAGCGTCAATCAGAGATCAGAAATAGGATTAAGCTCGCAACCTTAACCCATAAGTTAACCCCATGCTAATTAGCCCAAATCAATGGATGAGAAGCAACAAAACAGAGCAAAATACAATATCAAATCCCATAATTGCACCCCTAGACTTTGGAGTTTTAGCCACCCATCACAAAATGTAAAGAAATTATACCTTTCATGAAAGCAGCCATGGGTTATATAAAATTAAGAAATTATAATCAATACCCACTTTGATTTCAACTTCAAATTGTAAATTTCAAGATCAAAGTTGAAAACTCCCAAAACTAAAGATGTTATTCACAAGGTAAAAATATTTCTCACTCTAGAAAAGTCTCTTCTAAAACTCTCACTTCAAAAGTCTCTCAAAAAAACCCGAGTTTTTCTCTCTCCTTTGGTCTATTTATAGTTTCCCAAAATTTGGCCCAACATTCACTACATGACCACTTCGGTGATGTTAGTCAGGCTTGTTGATGAGTGTAGATTTGCACTCATTTAAGGTCCATTTAGCTCAATAATTAATGTCCTCAATGCCTAACTTTGTCCTTTTCTAATCGAATATTGATGATTTGCAGCTATGAAGGCAATTGGACAAGGCAATGTCTGATGTTTGAAAGACTGACCAAAAATATAAAAATAAGTGCAAAGTAAATATTGTTGATCGCCTAACATGAATGGAGGATTGCCAACTGAGCACGACTTCGGCTAAATTGACGGTGCATAGCATGAATGGTGGATTTAAGTAATTGCTCGAAAATTCCCCTCATTAGGTAAGCTTAGTTAAAGCTTAGGCCATACTTATGTGAAGATATACTTTACATAATGACTCTCAGATGCTTTTCAACTTTGCTTGTGGAAGCAATACATGTAGAAACTTTTGATGAGTTAAAGGAACTACTAGAAACAGTTACTTCAAATAATTTGAAAGGGTAGGATGATCTACTATTCTTAAGAAAGTAGGTGTCTTAGAAGAACTTCATTGAGAGTCAAAATGTCTTTATTGACTAACTAAGTCAGTAAGATCCTCGTGACTGCTTAGGATATGAAAACACTATCTACTAAATAAGAACACTATCTACTAAATAAGAACACTATCTACTAAATCAGAATGTGCAATATGGTAACACTATAATCCAAATGGGAGGAACAATCCTAATTTTGGTTGGGGTGGTAACAAAGGAAATAAGGGGGAAACATGCTTTAGGGTAACTATCAGCAGCAACTACCACCACAACTCGAAAATAAAATCACCAAGATATTCGAAAAACTCATGAAGCAAAGTCAGTCACAAGCTAAATCTATTAAAAACTAGAGACCTAGATGGGACACTTGGTTGGGACCTAGAAAATATGGCTAAAAGGTGTCATGACATATTTTTAAGTTTTAGTATTTTTTTTAAAATTTAGAAAGTAGTAGATTGTCTCAAAATTCTGTAGAATCTTAATAGATAGAAGTATGATACTCAAAATGGGTGAAAAAATACTTTCATTATGTATCAACTATACATTATATAGAATTACAAAGATATGGGAAGATATTTACAATTCAAAAGAATATGCTACTACAATCCCAAAAGATATACTACACAATCCACAAGATATTCTAATTGATCTCCAATAATTAGAAACAAATCTACCCATTAACTACTTTTTCTAACTCATGCTAAGACTCCCCCTCAAGATGGGGCATAGATATCATGTATGCCCATCTTGACAAGTGAGTTATTAAAAGCTTTTCTGGATACAACTTTAGTTAGAACATCAGCCAGCTGCTCTAAGGTCTTCACATATGGAACTTCAATTGTTTTATCCTCAAACTTCTCATAGATGAAATTACGATCAATCTCCACATGCTTAGAGCGATCATGTTGAATTGAGTTTTCTGCAATTTTAATAGCAGACTGGTTGTCACAAAATAACTTCATAGGTTGGTCGAGTGAAAAACCAAACTCCCCCATAAGTCGTTTCAACCATAGTAATTCTTGGATACCTTTAACCATTGCTCTGTATTCAGCTTTTGTACTAGACAATGAAACAACCTTTTATTTTTTACTTTTTCGAGTAACCAGGTTACCTCCAACAAAAGTGAAATACCTCGTTGTTGAGCGTCGTCGTTCTCCTTTTGCACCCCAATTTGAATCACAATAACTCATAATTTTTGTATGTTGATTCTTAGAGAACATGAGGCCTCTTCCTGGTGCTGACTTCAAATATCGCAAGACTCTAATGACTGCATTCATATGAACTTCACTTGGATTATGCATAAAGCGACTTACCACACTAACCGCATAAGTTATATTTGGTCGGGTATGTGATAAGTATATCAAGTGTCCCACTAATATTTGATATCTCACTTTGTTAGTAGGAACTTGATCAAGAAGTTCCTCCAAGCTATGATTTTGTTCAATCGGTGTATCAATAGGTTGACAACCTAACATGCCCGTCTCCTTTAACAAATCAAGAACATATTTGCGCTGAGACAAAAATATTCCTTGTTTGGACCTAATAACTTCAATACCCAAGAAATACTTTAATCCTCCTAGATCTTACATATCAAATTCAGAGGACAAGTAAGTCTTCAATTTAGTCATCTCATCAACATCATCACCAGTAACAATCATGTCATCAACATAAATGATAAGAATAACTATCTTACCATTTTATCTCTTCAAAAATAAGGAATGATCTGCGTTGCTCTGAGTGTAACCATATTTCTTCATTGTTAGTTGGAACCTTCCAAACCATTCCCTAGGCGATTGTTTCATACCATACAATGCCTTTTTTAGCTTGCACACTAAATCTGTATTTCCAGAGGTATTGTAACCAGGAGGTATGCTCATATATATTTCTTTAGATAATTCTCCGTGCAAAAAATCATTTTTCACATCATATTGCTGTAGAGGCCAGTCAAGATTAGCAGCTATTGATAATAGAACACGAACAGTACTTAGCTTTGCCACAGGCGCAAAAGTCTCCTGATAATTAACACCATATGTTTGTGTAAAGCCACGACCAACGAGTATTTCTTTGAATCAATCAATTGAACCATCCGGCTTATGTTTCACTGAAAAAACCCATCTGCATCTAACTGGTTTCTTCCCTTTCGGTAACGACACAATATCCCATGTATGGTTTTTCTCTAGTGCTCGCATCTCCTCATTCATGGATTCTGCCCATTTAGGATCATCAAATGCTTCTTCAAATCTTGTAGGGATAGTAACCGATGACATCTGATTCACAAAGCCTTGGATAGAGCTTAGTAAGTGTCCATTGAAAACATAATGAGCAATAGAATATTTGACTTCCTTTGGATTATCAGGGGAGTATCTTGCTGGTGCTTTTCCTCGATTGATCTGAGGAGGTAACTGATACCTATTCCTGTTATCATCACTATAAACAACTGATATAGTGTCATCAATTAAATTATTAGTATTAGTCTCCTCATAAGTAACACATACCTCAGGAACATCATCAGAAGGAACATTATTGGTGGGTACTAAAGGTACTGGAGAGGGGGATTCTTCACTTTCTTGTTGCACTGTTTGATTGAGAATACCTTGGTCTGGAGTTGTTGAGCTAAGCCATGTATTATCTGAATTTGTAGCACTATTATCAGGTAGTAACACCATCCAATTTTGCTCTTCAACCTTATTCTCCCTCTGAAGATAAAAACTGGATAACTTCGGAGAGAAATACATCTCGGTCTCAGAAAAAGTAACATCCATAGTAATGTACAATCTTTTGGTTGGGGGATGATAACATTTGTAGCCCTTTTTATGACGCAAATACCCAACAAAGACGCACCGTAATGCACATGGATCAAGCTTCGTACGTTTGTGTTTAGAAAGGTGAACAAAAACAACACAACCAAAAACTTGAGGTTCCAATTTTAAGGTAGATGAGAGGTTAACAAAACTGGAGAGGTGATTTAAGGGAGTCTTAAAAGGGAGAACACTACTTGGTACACGATTTATTAAATAAACAGCATACAAAATAGCATCCTCCCAAGATGAAGGTTGCATATGAGAACTAATCAAGCATGCATGCGTAACTTCCAATATATGGTGATTTTTCCTCTCTGCTACGCCATTTTGCTGAGGTGTAAAAACGCATGTAGTTTCCTGAATGATGCCATGATTTTGGAGATACGACTGCAACACTTGATTAACATATTCTCCACCATTATCTGACCTAAGAACTTTTATTTTGGCTGAAAATTGAGTTTGAATCATCTTATGAAATGAGCAGAAGCATTCAGAAACATCACTTTTATTCTTCAGTAGATAAATCCATGTCATATGACTAAAATCATCAACAAAGATTACAAACCAACGATAGCCAAATGAACTAGAAACTGGAGAGGGACCCCACACATCAGAGTGAATCAATGCAAACGGCTCAGTCACCTTACTAGTACTTAAAGGATAAGTAGTACGATGACTTTTAGCTAATACACAAACATCACAATGAAAATTAGAGAAATCGCACTCTGAGAACAAAGTTGGGAATAAGTGTTTAATGTAGCCAAAAGAAGCATGACCAAATCTTCGATGCCACATCCATATTTGGTGTTCTTTAGTAGAAAAGGAACTTTGACTGGTTAGAGCAATACCACGTCATACATCATCCACATAATAGAGCCCCTCTCTTTTAGTATCACGCCGAATAATCTCCTTGTTGTTGAGGTCCTAAAAGATACAAAAATGAGGATACATTAATACTAGACAATTTAATTGTTGAGTTACTTGAGACACAGATAAAAGATTATTGGATAGTGAAGGAACAAATAATGTATGCTGTAAAGACAAGGAGGGAGTCAAAATAACAGTTCCAGCACTAGTAACTGGGGATGATACACCATTTGCGTTGGACATATGTGAACGATGTGGTTTATTAGGAGCTTGTAGCAGCGACTGATCAAAGGTCATATGATCAATAGCTCCGGAGTCGATAACCCATCTAGTGTTTTTATCAGAATCCATTTTAATCAGAGTTGATCCAATATTACCTGATGAGTGTCTAGGTATCGCTAAATCAGAATCACCAATTCCAGTTGAAACCAAAGCCGTTCCAGCAGTTGGCAGTGATGTGCTAGTTGAAACCATAGCAACAACTTTCCCATCATTTTTATCACCATCCTTTCGATTTCTCCGTTCCCTGGACTTCTTTTCATTTAAACCATCCCACCAATCTGGATATCCATGTAACTTGAAACAATTCTCAACTACATGTTTGGGATTACCACAATGAGTACAACCCTTTTCACCATTGCTACGAGCTTTTGAATGGTAATCTCGTTTCTAGACAAAAGAAACCTTTGCTGCCCTAGCCATGATGGAATTTGTATTATTATTTAGCATTGCGTTCCTCCGTTGTTCTTCACTTCGAACCATAGCAAAAGCATATTCTGGATTGGGAAAAGGGTTTGCACGAAGAATATCACTTTGGACACGATCATAAATATCATCCAAACCAGCCAGGAAGATATACACACGCTTTTCTTGAATTTCCTTCGGTCGAGCCTGGACAACATCAGGTTGTGTGAAAGAGATGGGCTTATGATTATCCAGTTCCTGCCATATTTTGCGCAAATCTGCAAAGTATGTTGAAACTATTTTCCCCTCTTGTTTCATACTCATTGCTTGATAAGAGAGATCGTAAATAACTGATCTATCAGCCCCTTCATAATATGTTTGAGACACGGTTTCCCAATTACTCTTGGCCATCGGAAGACGTACAAATAAGCGCATAATGTCGGGTTCCATGGCACCAAGGAACCAACTTTTAACAATAGCATTATCCATACTCCACTTTTCATAAGTGGTATCAGTAGCGAGAGGCTCTTTAACTGTTCCTGATAAGTATCCCATTTTTCCACGACTTGCAACAAACATCTCAACAATTTGAGACCAAAGAGAATAATTCTTTCCATTGAGTTTTACACCAAAAGGAATGGCTATAGGTTCTAGAATGATGTTTGTATTTTTAGAGGATTCACCCATGGTAGAATTATAGACTTAGGATAAAGAAAAGAAATTTTGCTCTGATACCAACTCAAAATGGGTGAAAAAGATACTTTCATTATGTATAAACTATACATTATATAGAATTACAAAGATATGGAAAAATATTTACAATCCCAAAGAATATGCTACTACAATCCCAAAAGATATACTACACAATCCACAAGATATTCTAATTGATCTCCAATAATTAGAAACAAATCTACCTATTAACTACTTTTCCTAACTCATGCTAACAATTTATTACAATAAAAATTATACCATTTCTGAAGTTATTCAATAAGCTGAATATTTGCATCTCTAGCTTGAAAGAAGAGCAATGGTGGAATAATAGAACTATAAGTTGTTGATATAAAAGAGTGTATGTGTACATGTCATATATATAGTTATGGTGATCATCACATGACATGGGTCGTAGACGTAGACTATCCCTCAACTCTTCTTTCAAAATTATCAAACATGATGGCTTACTAAATAAGGTATAATTTGATTTCTTTTTAGTCAGTGCATGTTTAAATTTGTTCCCAAGTTAGTTAGTAAATACTTAGCTAAGCTACTTTATCTGTAAGGACTCATAACACAAATACTCTGTGATAAATTTTTTCATTAGAAAATTATAACAAACTTGTGACTGTCTTCTTACAAATAGAATTCATTATTATAGAGAAAAATTGTGGCAAACTTATGAAAGTTTTATCTTTTCTCACAAAAGTTCTTCATTTCTCAAGTTTGTGAAGAATATGTCATAAATTTTGTAGAGCCTTGTGTCATTATATTTGAAATTCTAGATTTTTTTCATTTTATTATAGAACTAATTTCTCACTAGCTGACCTATTTTGATAAGGTGAAAGGTTGAATTGGACATTCTTCATTTACAAATGCTGCACAATATTTATTGGTAGATCAGTAGAAAAGAATCTACAAGTACAAGTTGAACAAATATTAAATCTCTTTAGTAAAATACATTTAAAAAAAGTGGAGAAGTAAAAGATAGAAAAAAATCAATCAAATAATTTCCAACTTTTGGTAGTAGGGGGTGGATCAAAAGTTTTCCACTTGGTGGTGATTATAACTGGCTTTACTTTAGCATTGGCAACTTTGAGCAAATCAAGGATTTCCACACACTTTTGGACTCTTTGACCCTGCACAAACAAAGTCATTACTTATCAAAATCTCTATCATCATAAAATAAAATTATAGAATACATAGGTGTAAAGAAAAATTAGGGTAACATGAAAAGTATAAAATTTGAATATGAAACAGAGAATGAAACCTTAAGGATGGGAGCGGTAATATTATAAATGCAATTTATCCGCCTCAAACCCCTTTTATATTACCCAATAATACGGGACTTACGTTCTCTGCTTTTCAAAAATTTATTGATCATAATATTGCTCAAGTTAGTATTTCTGAAATTAATAATTTAATTTCTCAAAATAATTATTTGAGTCTATATGTTAAAGTTTTGAGCGAACATATTAGTTCTCTTGATAAAAAACTCGATGAGTTAACTGTTTTGATAAAAAATATGAGTACTTCTTCAAAACCTTCTGTTATGGCTTCTACTAGTAAAGAAAGT